>JAHBCN010000850.1:0-146701 GCA_019359885.1 Listronotus oregonensis | reverse complement strand
AAAAGTTTATCCCCTTAATGAACAAAAGAATAAAAAAATCTAAAAGCTTTGGATTGAAAATCCCCCAAGTTCTAAAGAAATTTTTTTTTACTTGCTCCTTATTGGGGTTGGAAAAAAAAATAAGGGGCTTTCATCTAAATTTTTGGGGAAAAGGATCAAAAAAACACTGGGACAGTGCATTGAAATAACCAGTTTTCCAAAACCCTAAGAAGGTTCAAAAAAATTGTAAGTAGACGTTCCCAAATAAAAAATATTTATTAAAACAAACGAGGCTACCCCCAAAAACCAATCGTTTTTTTTTAAACCAATTTTAAACTGGCAACAAGTCAATTCCAGAGGTTGATACAAAAACAATCCGGTTAAAAAAATCCCCTCCCTTTTTGGTTTTTCCGGGGGTTATCAATTGAAATTAACGTCAAAAAAAAAGAATCCTCTGCAAAGCCACCGTTTTAAAAATTTGCCAAAACAGGAACTGGTAATCGCAGTTTTGTTGGAAAAAAAAAGTTACTCAGCAGACCATATCTGCATTGATATGGAAAAATTTTATTCTATTTTTTAGGAAATTAGACTAAAAGAAGCCTTAAGGAGGTACCTGTTGGGGAGATAGGACAATTGGGTTAAAAAATCAAAAAAGTTTTGGCGTTATTCAAATGTGGGGGGCTCCTTTGGGTATGTAAAAAAACGGATGTTGCAATTGAAAAAAGATAAAATTGAACCCCTTTTTGAAAAGGGGGATTTCAAATTTTATTTTTAAATTTAAAAATTTAAAAATTTGTGGCACTAATTTTTTGAACTTTTTTAAAATTTACTTATTTTTAGAAAACTTAAAAGTTTTTCAGCACTTTTTAAAAAACAGTTTTTTGCTTTCTGTTACTATCTATGCCAAGTAATTTGAGGGTGTAGTTACAGCTATAATAACTTTAGATGGGCTTAAAATTGTATTGAAAAAGGTTCTTAAATTTAATGCCAATAAAAATGTAAACAACAGTTAAAATTTTCCATCCATTTAGTGCACAAAAGAAGTTAATGTTTTAAAATGGCAAAATTAATCATTTTTTAAAATCTTTTTTAAAATTGTAGTGTATTGAAGTAATTAATGATAATTGTATTTATAATTGTTAGTACAAATGTCTCCCCCCCTATCGTTTTCCCCACTCCTTTGGTTAGTTTGGGATAAATCCCTTTTTGGGGCATGGGGTTTGCCCTCTTGTTGTTTAACATTAGTGTTAAATAAAATTAGTTCGTAAAAAATTCCGGTTTTTTTTTAAATCTATCGGGGGCAATCGGGGAAATTTGGGGAAACCTTATTAATTTTTTTCCAAAATTAAATACCCCTTTAAAGGGGGCGAGAGTTTTCAAAAAAAACGGGGACATCAAGAAAGTGACAAGACAGAAGATTCTAGGAAAGAAAATGGCAGAACAGGTATGGGACACTTACGAATTTTTTTTTAAAAAAAAATCTGTTGGGGGGAAAATTCAAAGATGGCTAAAAAATTTTTTGTGGAAAAAAAATATAAAAGCAGAAACCGAAGAGTCAAAATGCGAAAATTTTCTAAATGTACTAGACGAAGATGCTTATAAATTAGTTTTTGATCAAAAACCCCAAAAGGGAAAAAAACCCCAAAAAAACAGCTCTTGGGAAAAACCCAAAACACTTTTTGCCATATCGCAGTCCCACCCGTTTTAAAATTTTAATTCCGAAAAAAACAGCCGGGGAAACAGTTAGTGAATGGGCGCGAGATTACGGGGGTCTGGGAGTAAATTGTGAGTTTGGGGACGGAAAAAAATCTTTTAAAAGAGACAAATTTGTGTTTGGTTTCAAAGGGGGACAGTAAAGGATCGGCTAATGGAGGAAAAAAATATCGGGGTTTTAAAAAATGGTGACTTAAAAGCAGCGCCAAAAAATGGCGGCGAAAAACCCCACGACATGGTAAATGGAAAAGCAAACCGATCCCCACTTAAGGGGGGCCCAAAAACCCACGAGTCAAAGGGGCAGGGCAGGTCTTGGCCCCAGAAGCAGACAACATGGCCAACGACGTCAGGGAAAAACATAAAGCTAAAATGTATAAAAAAGGAACCACAATAAAGATAAGTTTTTTTTTTAAAAATTATTCATGCAATATTTAAAAAAAAATTGGGCATTTAGCCAATGTTTGTAAATAAAAATTTTAAAAAAACCTGTTTTCAGCAATAGTAATCCCCGGGAAAAATTTTTTTTTGCAAAAAAAAAACTCAAACAAATTAAACAATAAAAAGGGAAAAACACAAATGGGGGGAAATTGCCGTTTAATATTTTGAATTTAGGGGGGACCTCCTGAAACGTGTTAAAAAAAAATTTTTACTTACAGGTTTTAGTTGAAAATTTTTCCCTTTTTTTTTTTCAAATGGATACGGGCAGTAGTATTTCATGTCTGTCTTATTTTTTTAAAAAAATTTTTTTTAAATTTTAAAAAAATTGATAAATTAAAAAAATTTTTTTTTTTATAATGGTACGGAAGAAAACCCCTTTTAGCAAAATAAAGTTAAAAACAAAATTTAGTGATTTTTTGGAAAAAAGGATTTAGATTTTTTTATTAGGAAAAAAGGGGGGTCCACCATTACTGGGTAGAGATTTTCAAAACCCAATAATTTAAAATTTTTCATTTGTAAATAAGTTTAAAAAATAATATTGATATTATTGAAAATTTTTCGACCCCTTGTAGTGATAATGATATAAATAGCTTAAAAAAAAAAAAAATTAAGTTTTCTCGGGGGTCGGGGTTTTTTTTAAGGAAGGGGGTTTGGGGCAAAAAATTAAATTAAAGAATCCCAATGTAATCCCAAAATTTGTAAAAGCCAGACCTATCCTTTTTTGCTATTAAGGCACAAGTTGAACAGGCACTAAATCTTTTTTTTATGTTTAGGTATTATCCCCACCTGTAGACTACAGCACCTGGGTTACACCATTAGTGCCGGTTTTTAAAAATGGTCAAATCAGAATCTGCGGTGACTTCAAAGTAACAGTCAACCGGGGAAATAGAAGTGGATCAGCACTACATGCCGAGAATTGACAATTTTTGTAAAGCCCCCGGGGGGCGGGGGAAATTTTCGAAGCTGGCCCCCGCCCAAAATTTTTAACAGATAGGACTGGATGAGGATAGAAAATTCTTACAATTTCTACTCATTTATGACTTTTCAAATTTAATCTTTTAACTTTTGGGGTGGCATGTGCTCCAGCAAAATTTAAAAAAAATTTTGGATGCTTTTTTACTGGTGTAGGGGGATTTTGAGTTTTCCCCAAAATGATATTTTGGCCCCGGGATAAATGGAAAAAACATATCAAAATTTAAAAAAAAATTTTAAAAAAATTTTTCACCGAGCGGTTTAAAAAAAAAATTTTTACAAAGTCAGTTTTTTTAAAAAATGTTGAATTTTAGGATTTGTCATAGATTCGGGGTTTTTACCCCTCTAAAAGTAAAATTTTCTATTGACCCCGGTCCAAGGGCCTACAAATGTTAAGAATTACAAATTTGTTAGGTAGCTTAATTTTTTTTGGTAGATTTGTCAAAAAATCTGTCAAAATTTTTTAAATCCATTATATAAATTATTAAAAAAAACGGGGAAAAAGGGCAGATGAGGGGAAACACATTCAATAAAATTAAAAAAAATTCTGAAATCCTCTAAGTTTTAGTACATTTTGCCCCCCTTGGGGCTCAAACTTCCCGTAGTGCCTCTAATAAAAGGGGGAGGGCCGTTTGACGTTTTTCCCTTCTAAAAAGGGGGAAAAGCGTTTATCGAGGACGCTGTCCCAAACCCCAAACCCCAAATATTCAAATTAAAAAAGGGAAAGGGCTAGCCATAATTTTTGGATTTTAAAAAAAACCCCAAAAAATTTGTACCTAAAAAAATTTTTTTTTTGGGCACTGATATGAAACCTCTGTTCTATTTTTGGCCCCAAAAAGGGGTTTTTCCCCCAGTTTTCCCCAATCGTTTAAAAGGGGGAATTATTTTGTCAGGGTATCAGAAAAATATGGAATATATACCCAAATAAAAAAAATAATGCAGATTGGTTACCCCCTTGCCTGTGACAAGCAGTGCAGTTTTTTAAAAAGGAGGGGTAATCCTCAGGGGCTCCTGTTATTTTGATACCAATTCTGTTTCCCCCTTTAAATTTTGGGTAAAAGGAAGGCTACTAATGATGATTGTTTGCTTAGCAAAGTTAAAAATTTTATCCTTAAAGGAGGCCCCAAAAAAGGGACAAGAAGCTATTTAAAAAACCTTTTTTATAAAAGATTTGAATTTTACATTGGGGAGGATTGTTATTTTGGAATCATGGGGTTATTATTCCAATAATTTTAAAAAAAATGAAATTATAAAAGCTTCATAAAAAAGGGGGGGGTTAAAATAAAAAAAATTTGGGTAGAGCATATTTTGGTTTCCCCAAAATTTTGGGTAAAAGTATTGAAGAATATTAAAAAAGTCCCATCTTCATGACACTTTAACTTTTTCCCCCAAAAAGAAAAGTCCCCCGGGGCCCTGGCCACGGGGCCCCGGGAGAGACTACATGTTGATTTTTTGGGGAAGGAAAAAAAAATACTTAGTGGGAGTTGATGCTTTCAAAAATGGCTGAAGTCTTTGAAATGTCAAATATAAGCTCGTTAAATATTTTTAAAAAATTTTTGAACCTTGTTTGAAAAGGGTTTGGCTTCCAAAAAATAATTTTTCCCCGAAATAAAGCATTATTTCAGACGAATTCGAAGAATTTCTTTCAAAAATAATGTAAAACACTTTACTAGTCCTCCATTTCCCCCCCCCAAGGGGGCGGGGGAATTCTGTCAAAACTAAAAAAATGCTTTAAAAAAAGTCACTTGAATTTACCAACTCAAGCGATACCCATTTGCATTACAAAATTTTTATTTGACTAGGGGGAAACTCCTCACGCCACCACTGGTAAGTCCAGCTATGCTTATGTTTAATAAAAAATTTTTTAAAACCGTTTTCGACTTTCCCCCGGGAAAAAACCTTTAAATGATGATAATTTAAAATCAAATAAAAAACGAAACAGAGTCGAAAATGCGCAAAAAAAGAAACAGCGATTGAAAGGGCCCCAAAAGGGGAATTTTAATTTTAAGGTTGGCAAAAAAATTTTTTGGGGTTAAGGTTATAGAAAAGTAAATCATCCAAAATTTATTAAGGGTAATATTGTGTTATTGGTAAACGCAACTTTTTGGGGTTAAGTGGCCCCTTTTTTAAAAAACCGAAAGAGAATTAATCAAATAAAAAAAAGAAATTTCCCCCAATGAAAAAAATTCGGTTTGCTTAGAGTCCCCCTTCTTTCCCCCGTTTTACAAAAAAGGGAGGGTATGCAGAGATTGAAAAAAGTTCAGGGGCAGTTCTAGTCGAAAAACCCCAGTCCTGAAATTGGGTCCCCCGCTCCCCCGGGGTGATTTAAAAAAAAATTGCCCACAGGGCAGTAAGGATAATTTTACCGATATTAAGACGTTCAAGAGAATAAGGTTAAAAAAATTGCAAGTTAATTTTTTTTTTTTATATAAATATCCCCTATTTTTTTTTAAAAAAATTTGGACTTTAAATTTACTTTTTTTTAAGCAGTGGTCATTTTTAAAATTTTAGAAATATAATGTATATATGTATAACTTATTTGCTATTTGATATATGAAACCCAAACAGAAGTTTCTTTAAGATGTTTATGGTTATGAACAGATTTTTTTTGGGGGGGGGAAAGAAATGTTTTTTAAATAATTAATGAAAAAATTTATTTATAATTGTTAGTACAACTGTCTGGCCCACTATTGTTTCCCCCCCCAACATTGGGTTAGTTTGGGGTAAATACATTTGGCGCATGTGGTTCGCCCTCTTTTTTTAAACTGAACATTAGTGTTAAATAAAATTAGTTCGTCCAAAAATTTCCGGCTTTTTTTTTAAAACTATCACGGCTTGCCGTCGCGTCCCCGGCCCGCGTGTCCCCCACTCGCTCGACGGTAACGAAAGGTTTTAAAGGCCCCCCTGGAGCGTTCCGGCTCGTCCCAAGCGCGCCCCATGTTTTGGGGATCGGACCTGGTCGGGGTTTGACCTCTGGTGACTGTTGGCGGCGAAGTTCCCCAACAGACCCCTTTACCGATCTGCGACCTATAAAATTTTGGGGGCTTTGGAAATTTTTTAAACACGGACCGGGGGGGAACATGTAAAGGGGGCATTGGGGGAACACTAAACCTAAAAAGGGTAATGAAAGTAAAGGTCCGGGGCCCGCGCGGACTCAGGGGGGACAAGCGGTTTACCCTTAAAAAAGGGCCCGACCCCGGGGCTCTCATTCTCATCGCGAGAAGAGGGCGCCCAAGGCTACACGCTGGGACCCGAAAAAAAGGGGGAAATTGGGGCCGGGGAGGGGGGAAGTCGGGGAAAACCGATGGAGGTCCGTAGCGATTCTGACGTGCAAAAAGATCGTCGGAACTGGGTAAGGGGGGAAACTAAAACCCAAAAACCTCCCGTAAAATGGTTCCCCGGAAAAATTTCCCCCGGTTGGGGGGCGCTCATTTTTGTACGAGTCTCCCCCCGGTAAAAACCCCCCAAGATTAGAGGCATTGGGGGGGAAACGCCCCCAAACCCATTCTCAAACTTTAAATGGGTGAGATCTCCGGCTTGCCGAAAATTTTGAAGCCGCGAGACACGGATCGGGTGCCAAGGGGGGCCCGGGGAAACAGGGCTGGCGCTGTGGGGGGAACCAAACGTCGAGTTAAAGGCCTAAATCGACGCAGGATACCATGAAAGGCGTTGGTAATTTTTAAACAGCAGGACGGGCCATAAGTCGGGGAACTGCCAAAGGTAAAACCCACCCCCAAGTTCTTTAGCCCGAAAAAAGGGTGGCGCCAAAAGTCGTGCTTATTCTCGACCGTCGGGGGGTGGCGATCGCGTGCGGTCATGAAGCCCTGACGAGAAGGGTCGCGGCGATGAGCGCAGGGCTCCCCTGAGGCCGTCTGGAGCCGCCGAAAAGCAGATCTTGGTGGGTAACCTCCAGCGAGGCCCTGGGGACTGACGTGGAGAAGGGTTTCGTGTGAAAGCCTTTTCAATGGGGTTGGGGTCCTAAGCCTATAGAAAGCCGATGTTGATTGGTGTAGATTTATTTAAAAAAATCGAAATTATTAATTTTTTTGAATTGAATAATTCCGAAAACCCATTGGGCGAAAGGGAATCCGGTTCCTATTGGGGAACCCCGGCAGCAAAAAATAAAAAAAATCGGGCCCCCCAAAAGAGTTCGTCGGGGTAACCCAAAAAAGGCCCGGAGACGCCGTCGGGGGTGGGGGAAAGTTTTTTTTTTTGGGGCCCCTTCGAGTTCCATGGGGAACCTTTTAGCAGGAGATATTTTTTTAACGGGGGAAAGCCCCCAAATTCCCCGGTACCCCGGTCTTCCCCTGGGGCCTTGAAAATCCGGGAGAGGGCCACGTGGGGGGCGTCGCGCCAGTTCTCCCATATCCCAGGTTCCAAGGTGAAGAGCCTCTAGTCGATAGAATAATGTAGGTAAAGGAAGTCGGCAAATTGGATCCGTAATTTGGGGGGTGGGTTGGCTCTGAGGATCGGGGGGTGGGGGGGTTGGGGGAGGAAGCGGGCCCCAGTTAACGAGCCGGGCCGGGGGGGGGGGGAAAGGGGGTTTGGCTGGACCCCAGCGGGGGCCCCCCCCTTCCCCCCCCGGGGAACCCTTTTTTCTGCGGGGCCCCCGGGGATTTCGCGATTTTTCCGGTGCCCCCTTTTTGGGCCCTTTTTTAAAGGGGGAAACCTAGAACTGGCACGGAGGGGGAATCCCCCCTTTTAATTAAAAAAGCATTGCGATGGTCTTAACGTGATGTTGACGCAATGGGGATTTCTCCCAGTGCCCCCAAATGTAAAAATGAAGAAATTCAATCAAGCGCGGGTAAACGTGGGGCGGGAATTTTGGGGGGGAGGAGTCTGTGATACCATGGATAGGCGGGCCCAAAATTTTGGGTCCCCCCCTTTTTCCCGGTGCATATTGGGGGAGTGGTCTGTCGGTTTGGGGGGGCCAACCCCCCCCCAGACCCCGGTGGGTCTTAACTATGACTCTTTTCCCCTCGAAATAAATCTTTCGCCTTTCTACTTCCTGCTGGATTGTGGTCTGGTATTGATTTGTTTCATTAAGATTCAAAGGGTCAGCGTTTTTAATTTTTGTTTACGGAAGTCGGCCAACCCCACGTGGTGAAAGGGGGGGAAGACTCCAGGAAATTAATTGGATGGTCCTTCGGGCGGAGCGGGCCCAGCATTTTGGGCGATCGTTCGTTTATCGGCGGTCCCCCTTTTTTCCTAAGGGGTTTTAGAACCCCCCGGGAGTTCCCCGGGGTTGGGGGTCTGGTGGCTCGCCTTTTTTTGAAAATTTTTTTTGGTTTTGGCCCCTCTGACCGCCCGACCCCCCACCCCCAAAGCCCCCGGTGGCTAAGGCTCTATCAAAAATTTTTTTAAAACAGCGCTTCACCCCTTTTGGGGTCTTTTTTAAAACTCAAAAGGCCCCGGGAGTTGTTTCTCCTTTTCTCTCCTTCCATTCAAAAACCCATTCAAAAAAAAAAAAAGAGGTGATCAGGGTCACCGCGGGGCGCCCGGGGTTTTCCCAAACTCAGATTGGGGTCTCCTGTCAAAAAACTTGTCCCTAACACAGTATTATTGGTGAGTTCTTTTGGTCCCCCGTTGCCCCACTTTGTTCCGCATCTCTTTTTCGATGGTCCGGTGCGGGGCGGGGAATTCGGCACTGAAGCCGGGGTCCGTACATATTTAGCAAAGGGGGGGATGTCATGGACCCCCCCGCGGCGTAGATCGTTTCCTGTGTGGAATCTGTGGGGGAAAATTTAAGAGTTTCGCGGGGGGGTTTGCCAGCATATGCGAACGGGGCCCTCCCGTTGAATTTTCAAAAAACGTGAAGAACAATACGAAACTAACGTCCGTCCCAAAGGGGGGACCCGCTTGACCAGGAGGACGGCGAAATCTTTTTTTAGCTTCTGAAGAGGCCAAATTTTTAAAGGGATATTCATCAACAAGCATCTGGGTGGGGGCATTTCCACAAAAACTCGGGGGAATTAAATACCTTTTGGGATAATTAAAGATACAAGGACTTCCTTGCCTCACTCCGGGACGGGAAGCCAGGGGCCCGGGGTTAAGAGGTTGGCTTCGGGGAACCTCCCCATCAGGGGAAAACAGGGATAACGACGCCGAGCTGGCTCAGGATATCTCCATTATGGAGGAGGGTGAACAACACCGTGTTGACGAGTTGTAAAAAAAAGGACCCTTCCAAAGTACCCCGAGCATATTGTCAACGATATTTTTTGGGGGCAGGCGCGGGGGAAAACCCCCGGGGATCCCCCGGTGGAGGGAAAATCAAACCCTCCGGGGGAACCCCCCTGGGGCGATGATAATCCCATAGGGTTTTTTAATTTCTGACGGGCATTTGGGCCCGCCCTCTCCGGAAACGGGCTTTGGGGTTTTTAAACATGCATCGAACGCACCGGCCCCCCACGGGATCCGTCTATCGGTTTTCGGGGGTTTCCTATCAACTAACTGGCTATTTTATCAAGGGGGCTCCTTTTCGGGCAATTCCATCGTCCGGAAAAGGAGGTACTTTTTTGATCCGGGGAAAGGGGGGGCCCCAAAAGAAGATAAAAAAAAACCCAGGCCGATTACCATCCCCAAAGCGCCTACCTCCGCCTGCTCAACAAGGTGTTGTTGGGGAGAATCACCCCCGGTACACCTCCCCCCAAAAAAACGGGTTTTCAAATTGGGGACGGGGTTATCTTGAAAACCCCGGACTGTACGGGAAAAATTAAAGACTCAAGGGCAAATTTAAAACCCGTTTTTTTCTGGCTGGGGACCTCCGAAAGGCCTTTGACACCGTGTCTCTAACTCGGTAAGGGGGGCCCAAAAAAAGGTTTTGGGGAGTCGGCGACATGATCTCGGAATTAATCATGGACGGAGAGGACACCCGATAAAGATAGTGCTAGGGGGGGGTTTCCCCTTCCTCGAAGTCCATCAAATTAAAAATCGTGGCGTTAAACAAGGTGATCCTTTTTCGCCACCAAAACCATGGCCCGGGGATGAGCTGATGTCAACCGGAATCTCCGCCTTTTCTTCCCGTTGGGGACGGGGTCGGATGAGCGTCGTTGGTTCCCCCGACGATCTGATCTTGGCCTCGGACAAAAAGGGGGATTTTAAAAGTTTTTTAAAAAACGGCCAATAATTTTTTTTTCGGACGGGGGTATGTCCAAACCCCACAAAAATGTGTAGCCCTCTTTCCCCAATTTAAAAAAGGGGCCAATAAGCATTTTCAGATCCCCGGGGGCCCCCTTTCCCCATCAGCGGTGAGCCGGTCAAAAAAGCTGCAACCGGGCGAATTCTTTGTACCGGGAAAAAAGTACTCTGGTCGGGCCAAATCTGCCCGTTTTTAAAAAAGATTTACAGTTCCCCCTGTCTGGGTTGGGTCGGGGCCTCTGCCCCTGGCAAAAAAAAACATACTAAAAACGATATAATTCCTATCTTCCTCGCCCCTGCAAGCCTTTAAACACTCAAGGACCTTAAGGACTGTGATAAAAAAAATCAGTAGGGGGGGACGAAAAATTTAACCTCAATAAATCGAGACAAGATGTTTTAAAAATCCCTTTTGCGGGGGAGATTGGGTGTATTTTTTCCTTAAAATACCTTCCAATGATCCTAAGATCAAGACTAGTGAAGCCCGCTGCTGAGGGGGCTCCTTGGCTAGGGCCACGCTTAGTCTTCCTCCTCCTCAAGCTTCGAAACTTGATGGATAGGTGGTGTGGTGATTTGACGAGCGGTCTACGCAAAAAAAGACACTGGTCTGATCCATTAAACGCAGGATATAGTGACAACGGACGGGGGGGGGGGAAGTGGATGTGGCAAAAGGGGGGCCTGGATACAGGATCCTCCCCTTTTTTGGACACCCGGTGACTATAAAAAGCAGTGCAACTGATAGGAATTTTTAAAAAACCAGGGGATTCCCCCCTCCCCTCCGAACGAGGCGGTTGCTGGATGTGAAAACGGGGAGAGTCTCTCTCATGTCCTCAAACCAATCCTCCGGAAGGGGAAAAGGGGACCCCGACCCGACCATATCGTTAAAAAAATTCCCCAAAACTGGCTCCCGATGGGGGGATACAACGTTGACGTTGAACAACAATCAGATGCCGTAACGGGCATTGAGAATTCCAGTCGGTGCTTGTTGATGAATCTACTGTTACAATTATAGATGTATGCATTACTTGGGAGGGCCCGGAACAATTACCCGGCGGGCGCAAAAACGCGAAATTACCGCCGAATTCGTTTGGGAGTCGGGCCCCGTTTACCCGGGGAGAACAGTTTTCTTCTGTCCTGCACGACACCCATTGGGCGAAAGGGAATCCGGTTCCTATTCCGGAACCGGCAGCGGAACCGTCAAAAGTCGGGCCCCGCAAGAGGTTCGCCGGGTAATTAAAGGACCCGGAACAAAACCTAGATCCGGGAAGGTTTTCTTTTCTGCATGACGTTTTGAGTTCCATGGAATCCTCAGCAGGGAGATATGGTTTGGAACGCGAAAGCACCGCAATTGGCCGGCGGTATCCGGATCTTCCCCCCGGACCTTGAAAATCCGGGAGAGGCCACGTGGAGGGGTCGCGCCAGTTCTTACCCATATCCGCAGCAGGTCTCCAAGGGGGAAGGGCTCTAGTCCCATAGAATAATGTAGGTAAAGGGAAGGAATTGGATCCGTAACTTCGGGATAAGGATTTCTGGGATCGGGGCGTTCGGGCTTGGCGAGGAAGCGGGTCCTGAACGAGCCGGGCCTGGGCGAGGTGAAGGTTTCCTGGATCCGAGCTCGGTCCCGTGCCTTGGCCTCCCGCGGAACCGCCGGTGCGAGGCCCGGAGGATTTCGCGATCTTCCGGTGTCCTCTTCGGCCCTTTTCGGTCAAACCAGAACCTATTGACCGGGGAATCCGACCCCGTCTAATTAAAACAAAGCATTGCGATGGTCTTAAGTGATGTTGACGCAATGTGATTTCTGCCCCAGTGCTCTGAATTCAAAGGAAGAAATTCAATCGGGGCGGGTAAAGGGGCCCAAGTGGTTGGGAGGGTCTGGGATCCTGGATGGGGGGCCAGGTTTTCGGCCCCCACCTCCCTTTGACCGGGCATATTAAAATGGTTTCGGTTCTGGGGGCCTAACCGGCCCCCCCGCCCCGGTGCGGTCTTAACTATGACTCCCCCTTCAATGCGAATAAATCTTTCGCCTTTCTACTTCCTGCTGGATTGTGGTCTGGTTTGATTTGTTTCATAAGATTCAAAGGGTCAGCCTTCACGCATATTGTCCCGAAGTCGAGCCAACCTCCACGGGTGAAAGGCGGGCAACGACTCCAGGCAATTAGTCGGGATAGGTCCTGTCGGGCGGAGCAGGCACATTTTGGGCGATCGTTCGTTTATCGGCTGCCCTTTTTATAAGAGGTTTTCAGAACTCAGGCGAGTTACCAGGGCTTCCGGCTCTGGTGGCTCCCTTACAAATTTTTTCGGTTGGCCGCACTCGACCGACTCGACACCCCCGCCATAAGCCCTGGTGCGGCTAAGGCTCTATCAGGGGAAATCTTTTTAAAAGCCTTCACGCTTTCTGGGGTCTTTTTGAAGACTCAGGACCGGCAGTTGTTTCTCCTTTTTCTCCTTCCATTCAAAAACCCATTCAAAAACGCAAAGAGGGTCAGGTCACGCGGCTCCCGCTCTTCCAATCTGATTGGACTCTCCGGGAGACACTTGTCCCAACTTCGTATTATCGTGAGGTCTTGGCTCCCTGGTTGCTCCGCACACTTTGTTCCGCATTCTTCGCGATGGTCCGGTGCGTGTGCGGGATAGACTTCGGCACTGAAGCCGGGGTCCGTACACATTTAGCAAGGGTCGTGTCATGGACCCAACACCGCGGGCGAGATCGTTCCGTGGTGGAATCTGTGGCGTAAAATTTAAGAGTTTCGCGGGAGTTCGCCAGCATATGCGAACGCCCACCCCGTTGAATTTAACAATGTACGTGAAGAACAATACAAACAACGTCCGTCCTCAAAGGGTCGACCCGCTGGACCAGGAGGACGGCGAAATCTTTTACTAGCTTCTGAAGAGCAAATTTGAAGGTATATTCATAAACAAGCATCTGAGTGAGACATTTACACAAAAACTCGGCAGAATTAAATACCTTAGGTATACTCAAAGATACAAGGACTTCTTGCCTCACTGAGCACGGGAAGCCAGGGACTTGGTTGAAGAGGTTGTTTGGTCACCTCCAGATCAGAATAACAGGGATAACGACGCCGAGCTGGCTCAGGATATCTCCATTATGGAGGAGGTGAACAACACCGTGTTGAGCGAGTTGTATAAAAAGGACCCTTCCAAAGTAGCAGAGCATATTGTCAACGATATTCCTTGGGAGCAGGCGCTGGGGGAAAACCCGGAGATGGCCGAGGTGGAGAGGGAGTACGAACGCATCTTCGGAGAACCCTCCTCGGACGATGATAATCCCATAGAGGATTTTGTAATTTCTGACGTGGCATACTTGAACAGCCGTAAATCCGATGGACGGGATCCGTCCATCGGATTTACGGAGGGTGCCTATCAACTAACTGGCTATTTTACAATGTGCTCTCCTTTCGGGACAATTCCATCGTCCTGAAGGAGAGTCGTACTATCTTGATACCGAAGGGGGGCGACACGAGAGATGTAAAAACCTTAGGCCGATTACCATCTCAACGCCTCCCTTCCGCCTGCTCAACAAGGTGTTGTTCAGGAGAATCAGCTCGGTACACCTCCACCCCAATCAACGGGGATTCCGAAAGGTTGACGGGGTTATCTTGAATAACCTGACTGTACAAGGGACAATTAAAGACTCAAGGGCGAAGCTGAAGCCGTATCATTTGCTGGCTCTGGACCTCCGAAAGGCCTTTGACACCGTGTCCCATAACTCGGTGAAGAGGGCCCTAAAGAGGTTTGGAGTCGGCGACATGATCTCGGAATTAATCATGGACGGGTACGAGGACAGCTCGATAAAGATAGTGCTATCAGATGGTTCTTCCTCGAAGTCCATCAAAGTTAATCGTGGCGTTAAACAAGGCGATCCGCTTTCGCCGCTGCTGTTCAACATGGTCCTGGATGAGCTGATGTGCAAACTAGAATCTACCGATGCGGTCTTCCCGTTGGGGACGGGGTCAGGATGAGCGTCGTTGGTTACGCCGACGATCTGATCTTGGCCTCGGACTAAAGGGGGACTCAAAGACTTTTAAAAACGCCCTTTATAAACCACAAAAATGTGTAGCCCTCTGTCAATGTAAAAGAACCAATAACATATATCAGATCACCAGGAGCCTGTTCTACATCAGCGGTGAGCCGATCAAGCAGCTGCAACCGGGCGAATTCTTTAAGTACCTGGGAAAAAAGTACTCTGCGTCGGGCCAAATCTGCCCGTCTTTCAATGATTTACAGTTAGCCCTGTCTCGATTGGGTCGGCGCCCTCCCCTGGAAAACAAACAACTAAAAACGTATATAATTCCCATCTTCCTCGACGGCCTCAGAGCCTTCGCATCCACTAAGGACCTTGGACGGATAAGAAAATCAGGATTGCGGTACGAAAAATTGAACCTCAATAAATAGCCAAGATGCACATACATGCTCCCATCCGCGAAGGCAGATTGGGTTCTTTAGATCCGACCTGATCCTAAGATCAAGACTTGTGAAGCCCGCTGCTGGGGCTCGCCCTTGGCTGGGACGCTTAGTCTTCCTCCTACCGTCGCTTCGAAACTTGATGGATGGTGGTGTGGTGATTTGACGAGCGGTCTACGCATCAAAAGACACGGTCTGACGCAATAAACGCAGGATATAGTGACAACGGACTGAGGCAGGGAAGTGGATGTAGCGCGGGGGCCTGGATCAGGATCCTCCACCTTTTGGACACCGGGACTATGTAAAAGGCAACTATGGTTTTATTAACCGACATCTAACCCCCAAGAGAGGCGGTGTCCGCGAAGGCAGATTGGGTGTCCCAAGATACTACGACCAATGATCCTAAGATCAAGACTTGGAAGTTCGCTGCTGAGGACTCGCCCTGGTGGGGCCCGCTTGTCTTCTCCGCGTTTTTGAAACTTGATGGATAGGTGGTGTGGTGATTTGACGAGCGGTCTACGCATCAAAAGACACTGGTCTGACGCATTAAACGCAGGATATAGTGACAACGGACTGAGGCAGGGAAGTTGATGTAGCGCAAGTGGGGCCTGGATACAGGATCCTCCACCTTTTTGGACACCCGGTGACTATGTAAAAGCAGTGCAACTGATAGGTAATTTATTACCGACCAGAGGTATTCCATCTAACCCTCCGAACGAGAGGCGGTGTCGTGCTGGATGTGAGAGACTCGAGAGTCTCTCTCATGTCCTGCAGCGCTGTCCTCTCGGGAAGTGGGCTAGGATCAAGCGACACGACCATATCGTTAAACAAGTCGCAAAACTAGCTACTGATAGGGGATACAACGTTGACGTTGAACAACGAATCAGATGCCGTAACGGGGCATTGAGAATTCCAGATCTGGTGCTTGTTGATGAATCTACTGTTACAATTATAGATGTATGCATTACTTGGGAGGGCCCGGAACAATTACTGCTGGCGGGCCCTAACAAACGCGCTATGTACACAGACGCCGAATTCGTTATGGGAGTCGAGCGCGTTTACCCGGGGAGAACAGTTTCCTTCTGTCCTGCACGACAGAATGTGTGATTTTGCTATCCGAGAGGTTAGACGTGTTTAGTTGGAGCTCCGTATTTTATTTGATTTTATGGTTTTTTGGACTTTTGCAGTGGATATAGGACTTGAATTCTGGACGTCGAGTTGAATAAGAGTGTTAAAAAATAGGACAATTCGTAGGGAAACGCGGTATATGTATGCCGTATAGACTTTCTCGTTTTTCGAAAGTAGGGACACCAACCCTTGAACCAAGGGACCTGGTGAAGAGGCCTTGGCCTAGTTTTTAGGGATAATTGTTTGATATAGGTCTAGTTTTCGTGTATATTATAGCTTATAGGGTAAAATAGGGATAGTTAGGAACGGGTGAACAATTAATTAATTTAAATAAAATTCTGACTGAGTGCAGAGAGAGGCACCTGACTTAAAAGGTGCATATTGTGAAAATTCAGGAGTGTTGTCGGGCAAAAAAACATTGTGGAATGCGAGGACAACCGAAAAAGGCGTTCAAAAACCTTAGAACTTGAAAAAAGGAATTACGTACAATATACCGTTAACGGGGAAAAATAACGTCCGTTATACTGAAAAGTCGGGACTTAGAATAATTACAGGGACTATAGGTGTGAATTTTAAAAGTGAAGATTTCGGGGCGAAACTCGGGATACGGGAGTGTCTAGAGACAGGGAATAATCCCTGAAAATTTCGTAAATTTTCTCCGGAAAACACGGGAAATATTGGGCTTACAATATTTCCCAGGTATCAGGAGAACAGAAGTGAGTTGTAGGTGAACCGGACTTTCAACCGAAATAACTCGAGAACGGTGAGAGATAGAGGTGTGCGGTAAAAACTAATAGACTTGGTAGACGGAAGACCATAAACTGGTGTGGAAAAATTGGTGTCATTCGGGGGAGTTTTTCCCGGGAAATCGGAAAAACTTGAGAAAATTAAATGGGACGCTGGGTCAAAAAATAGCCAGCTGGATAGAGGTCTCAATTCTACATTCGTTGGTGTAGGAAAAGATTCTTCAAGACTTAGGGGGACCCAAGAAAGAAAGGAAAAAGTGATAATCTGGGCAAAAAAGGCAAAACGGACTTTGAACTGAAATAACTCAGAAACGGTGCGGGATAGAGGTGTGCGGTAAAAACTAATCGACTTGGCAGAAAGTAGACTATACACTGGTGTTAAAAAATAGTGTCAATCGGGGGAGGTTTTCCTGGGAAACTGGAAAAACCAGAGTAAATTAAAGGGAACGCTGGGTCCAAAACCGTGACAAAAACCGTGAGGCGCTGGGGACTCCCAGTACCAAGCGAAATGAGAGAAAATAGCGAGGAAAGCATAAAAAGGAAAAGATTGATGAAAGAAGACCAAGATGAATATGCTAGAAAATTAGAAAAGTTGGAGTTGGAGGATAAGGAACTTGCCAAGACAGGTGTACTGCCGCGAACACCACGGTTAAACAGGACACCGCCTTCGGAACATGGCAGCAAAAAAGCACGTATAACAGCGGCAATAACGCAAAGCATTATTGACCTGGTAAACAAGTCGTTCGAGGAAGAAGGAGGAGAGAATGACGCAATCGTCGGAAGGAGTACGGAAAATGATGAGCAAGAGACAACGGAAGAGGGAGGAGAGAAGTTGGAGGATAGGAGGAAAGAAGAAGAGGGAAAGAAACAGAAAAAGAGGAACAGAAGAAGAAAAGGGAATTGGTAGTAAGGCAAGCCGAATCCAGAGGAGGAACAAGCTGGGAAAGCCATTACCAAACACAGGGAACGAATAGAGAAAGGGAAATATTAGATATAAGTCATTCAGGAACTATGAAAGCGCTAAGGGAGACCATACGGGTAATACAAGAGGAGGTTAAAGAGGTTGAAAGTGCAACTACGAGGGTTATTGGGGGGAAAATACAGTTCAACAGGGACCACCAGCAGAGAGTAAATGCTGCTTCAGTACTATTCTGAGCAGGTGGTCAACTGGACTAGCATAATAACTGAAGAAAAGATGAAATATTGGAGGAGAGAGAAAGAGTTTGTTTTCTGGAAGAGAGACTGCGTATGGTAGAGGCGAGAGCGAAAGACATAGGGCGGATGGAGGCAGCATGGAGGGTATGAGAGGCGAGATGGCAACCATGAGAAGCATGCTTGAGGGAGTGCGTAAGGGAGAGATGGTAAGGACCAGGTCAGGGACTGATGGCGGGGAAACTAGGGGAACTATAAGATAATAGAAGCAATAGGGGTGTATCAGACACAGTCACTGATACCAACATGGAAACAGAAACCGAAAATGAAGGGAAAACGGACAAGGATGGACTCAAATTAAATCTAGGAAAAAGAAGAAGACTTATGCCAGCGAGCTGGGAAAATAATAGCAGACGGGAGGAGAGGCCTGGGTGGGTAACACCGCCACCCTCCAAAGAGATTATAGTTAAAGCAACTGGGGATGGTACAAACATCGAAACTGCTAGGAAGGTCAGGGAGGCTGTAGTTAATGGGGGGATTAAGGACAGAGTAGCGCAGGTACGAAAACTAAGAACCGGGGAGGTTGTTGTAGAAAGCAAGACGGTGGAAGATAAAAGCGTGATTATGGAAGAGATGCGTAGGAGTAAGGAACTGGTGGTAAGGGCAGGGGGAGCTAGGCCAACCTGATGCTAACTGGGGTGGATAAGGGTTATACAGCGGAAGAATTAATCAGGGAGTCGTCGAGCAAAATGAGGACATATTTGAGGGTGTCAAGCAGAAGATATCCAGGTATAAAGTGCTACAAAAGAAAGAATGTAGGAATAACTGGAGGGAGAATTGGTTGATTGAATGCAATGCCTGTATCTTTAAAAAATTGATCCGGAGAGAAAGAATATATTTGGACCTGGCTTGCATCTACGTTGAGGAACATACAAGCGTTGCAATATGCTAACAGGTGTTGCCATTCGGACACACCGCAGAAATTGTAAAGGGCACCTGCATGTACCAAGTGTGGGGGGTCATGAAGGAAAGAATGTAAAGGAGATAGGCCGCTGGATTGTGGAACTGCAAGAGAATGGGACTGAGGGAACGCTGCCATTCGGCGATGGACCGAAGTGTCCCGCATACAAGAAGCGTAATGAATGTGCAAAAGAACAGAACGAATTATGATGGATAGAGCGAGCGAGGAAGCGGCGAATGAAAGTGAGGATGGCTGTGACGAAGCGAGTGGGAGAGAGAGATTGAAGATCAAAATTGCCCAGCTGAATGTGGGGAAAGGTAGGGACTGTATGAATGTATTGGGAGGATGGTGCACTAGAGAGAAAGTAGACATAGTGTTAATCCAGGAGGTGGGAGTGAAACAAGATAACTGGGAAGGGTATGAGAAAGTAGGAATGAAAGGAGGTAAGACAGAAATCAGAATAAAAGAAGGATTGAAAGGAGAGGAGTTAGTACAGTTCAGGACGGGGAATACAACAGGACTAAGGGTAGAAAATTTATCTATTATTAATGTATATGATGAACCAGGGGGAAGGAGGAATGTCAGATGGGAGGGGATCGAGGAAAGTAAGAGCATTGAAAGGCTCGGTAATAGTTAGCGGGATTTCAATGCCAAAAATGAAGCTGGGGCCAACCGAGGGGGACAACAACGAAAGAGGGGAAGAATTATTGGGTGGATTGTCGCTAACTCCTTTTTGTGCAAAATACGAGAGGTATTGCGACGTTCAGTAGCACGAATGGAGAAAGTTGGGTGGATGTCACATTTAGTAAGGAGCGAAAGTAGAGGACTGGAAGGTTTGGACGGTGAATCACTTAGTGATCACCGTATCATAGAAAATGAATGTAAGAGAACGTGTGAAGGAGAGACTTTAAATGGGTGAATGACTTATGAAAGAACGAATTGGGACAGGTTGAGGGGGTAGGCTAAGCAGATTCAGTCCTTTAGATGAAAGGGACGGGATCGAGGGATAGAAGAGAAGCCTCACATCTGCAAGAATTTTGCACGGGGTGTGCAAGACTTCGATAAAGCGACGTCATTGCAGCTGAGGACAGGGGGGTTTTGGAACGGAGAGCTTGGCAAATAAGGCTAGGTCAAGGGCTAGGAGAATATGGAGGGCATAGGAAAGGGAAGATGGGGATAGGCTAAAAGAGGGTATATAGGGAACAAGTCAATGTTAAAAAACTAATAAGGCAAACCAAAGTCGAATACGATAGGAGTATAATCGACGAGTATGCGGAAATGACAGCTGGGAGGGGTCTGGAAGTATCTAAAGGGAAAAAGCAGGAATTAGGGAATGTGGTAAAAGGAACGGGAATATACGACAGAACAGGGGAAAAGGACGAAATTCTGTTGAAAATACCACCCGACCTTGTCTGGGGATGAAAGGGAAAGCCTGTCCAGGTATGAAAGGAGTGTGCAGAGAGAATGGGAGGAGGGCGAATGTGAGATAAGTATGAATGAAATGAGAGAAGTGATCGAAAGCCTACCAAAGCGCAAGGCCATGTCATCGGACAGAATCCCAAACGAGGTCATGGGGGTAATCTGGGAGGAACTAGGGGTCTATATTCTGGGTATATATAACAGGTGTGTTAAAGAGGGATACTTCCCAGCGGTCTGGAAGAAGGCGGAAGTAACTTGGATCCTAAGGACTGGAAGGGAGAGACCGATAAGTCTTCTTCCAACCATGGGCAGGGTATAGAAAAGTTGTTAAACAGGAGGATACAGTACACGCAGAAGTAAATGGTCGATCAACAACAAGCAATATGGCTTTAGGGAAGGTAGGGGGCTAGGGACGCGATGACCAGGATCACAGGGATAATCAAAGATACGAGGGACAGGGCGACCACCAGTGATCACCTTGGACCTTAAAAATGCCTTACATGGCTTGGCCGCCGGTGATCGATGAAGAATTGAAGAAAGCTGGAGTGAATGGTAAGATGAGAAAGGTTGTTTGGGAATTTCTGACTGGCAGAACCGTGAGAAGTGGACAGGTTGTGCGAGTGGTCGATAGAGGCTGCCCCAGGGTTCGAGTTTGGGGCCAACTCTATGGCTGATAGGTATGGAAGGATGGTTTAGAGAATGGAAGGGTTGAATGAAAGAGGGGAAGAGTTTTTGAATGTCAGGCATATGAGACGACCAGATACTTATAATAAAGGGGAAGTCAGTTAGGAAGATTGAGAAGGGGTTCGAATTGGCATGGAGGAGTGCCAGGACTGGTCAAAAACTGCTGGGGCAAATATAATGCGCAGAAGACGGAATTGATGTTCATCGAGGCTGGCGGTAAAAATAAGACCGCCGGTAGTTAAAATCAATGGGAGAGGGTAGAGTTGCAACAGGAAGTTAAGTATCTGGGAGTCAAGTTTGATGCCAAATACTCTTCCTGGAACATCTGAAGATGATAAGAGGTAAAGTTTGTGAGGAGCGGGAAAGATATGTGGAAGGTTGAGAGCAAGAGGAGGAAGAAGTGCACAGTTGTTGAAGGACAATTATGAAAAGGGTGGTGAAGGGGCAATTTATGTGTAGAAGTGTGGGAGGAAGGGCGCATGACTCCAGGCTGAAAAGGCAGCTGGATGCTATGCAGAGACCCTTTCTTTAGGAATGACAGGGGCCTACAGGAGGCGCCGACGGCAGCACAAGTGTTGGCCGGGTAACACCTTCACTAGAAGCTAAAGTGCTGTACGAATCATGGTGAATGCTAGAGGAGCGTTTGAGAGTGAAAGGGTGAATACACGGGATAGGGCAAAACCGGAAACAGGGGAATACTTATACTTGATCCGGAATCTTGGAACACCATGAACCTTAAATACCGACTCTTTGTGGACGGAACAATTATGGGTCCAGAGGGGGTAGGACTAGCTACCTCAGCGATGAGGGTTGGCACACGGAGGAAGAAGGACTGGGGAAAGGAAACCCACTCGGGTGTGAAATTCTGGCAATCGCATATGCGGTTGAGAAAGTGAGTAGAATGATGACTGGGGAAGGACGAGTGGGCATTGCGACTGATTGTCTGATAGGATACAATTGTTGAAAAGAGAGAGAGTAAGGAAAAATTAGTGTTAAAATAGTAAAAGAGTGAGTGAATTAAGTATGAGAGGGATCACGGTGTACATTACTTTTCAGAAAAGTAGAATGCCAGAGAACCATGGAGGTAGGAGGGCACACCATGCAGCGAGGAACATGCGGGAGAGCAGGGCGACGTTACAAGGGGAATGGAGGGACTATCGAGAAGCGAAAGAGGAGAGTATATTGTGTAAGGAAGTTGAGAGAAGATGGCAGGATGAATGGGGAAGAAACATGAAAGGGAGACCGTTATACCAGGTGTGTGATAGTGTTGGAAAAGACCTATTGGGCCTTAATAAAAAGGGTTGCCAATTAGCAACTGGGCATGGTAACCTCATGGGATACCTCCATAGGTTTAGGTTGAGAGAGACGGATGGACGATGCGAATGTGGAGAGTTTGAAGATATAGAGCATGTGAGAGACGTGTGTGTAAGAGTGAATAGAGTGCGTGGAAGAGAGAGGGTTGGTGAGAGACTTGGGGGAAGGAACCTTCAACTGAGATTTGAAGGACGAAAAGTGAGAGAATTGGCGGATATCTTCAACGAATGGGCTGGGGAGGTCATTAGTGATGACGACTACGATTAGGGCATGGCTCCCTGGGCGCTATCGTAGGGTAGAAGTGCTTTTGTTTTTATTAGAATAGTATTATTTTTTCTTTTTTATTAGACTGTAAATAGTAACTGTACTTAAAGGAGAATGTTTTCTGTTTTGAGTTATCAGAATAATAATAATTTTATGAAGCTGTAAATAATGGCGTTGTGTATAAAATAAAGGAAGGTTGGGTCTTCTTTCTCTGCTATAGAGGGCTCACGCCCTCCTCGGCAGGGGCGGGGCTTGCTCATGTCGTTGGCGGGGAGGCGGTGAGTTTGGAGCTGCGGAGTTGGGTGAAGAGGACTGGCAGAGCTTGCTCGCTGGCCTCGTGGGTTCTCTTGAGAGTGGTTTTATGCTAGACAGAGGGTTTAACGTGGTTGCGCGGCCGGTGAAGGGTGCAAACCTATATGCCAACGGCGATCGAGGTATCTGTCCTGCACGACACCGCCTCTCGTTCGGAGGGTTAAATGGAATACCCCTGGTCGGTAATAAATTACCTATCAGTTGCACTGCTTTTACATAGTCACCGGGTGTCCAAAAAGGTGGAGGATCCTGTATCCAGGCCCCACTTGCGCTACATCCACTTCCCTGCCTCAGTCCGTTGTCACTATATCCTGCGTTTAATGCGTCAGACCAGTGTCTTTTGATGCGTAGACCGCTCGTCAAATCACCACACCACCTATCCATTAAGTTTCGAAGCTTGACGGTAGGAGGAAGACTAAGCGTGGCCCTAGCCAAGGGCGAGTCCTCAGCAGCGAGCTTCACAAGTCTTGATCTTAGGATCATTGGTACGTAGTATCTTAAGGAAAGTACACCCAATCTGCCTTCGCGGATGGGAGCATGTATGTAAGCATCTTGGCTCGATTTATTGAGGTTCATAATTTTTCGTACCGAAATCCTGATTTTCTTATCACAGTCCTTAAGGTCCTTGAGTGTGATGCGAAGGCTCTGCAGGCCGTCGAGGAAGATAGGAATTATATACGTTTTTAGTATGTTTAGTTTCTGCCATGGGCGCAGAGGCGCCGACACCAATCGAGACAGGGCTAACTGTAAATCTTTGAAAGACGGGCAGATTTGGCCACTGGGCATGGTAACCTTATGGAATACCTCCATAGGTTCAGATTAAGAGAGACGGATGGACGATGTGAATGTGGAATGTTAGAAGATATAAATGAAGGGTTGTGTGTGATAGAGTGGACAGAGTGCGCAGTAGACTGAGGTTCCTTGGAAGACTTAGAGGAAGGGACCTTCAACTTGGGTGAAGGACGGGGTGTAAGGGATATTGTGCAGGCGTTTAATGAATGGGCTGGAGAAGCCATTAGTAATGACGATTTCGACTGACTAAGATTCGCTTGGTAGTTAATGACTGTGGTCATTAGGTAGAATTGTATTTTTGTTTTATTTAATATTATTGATTTCTTATTCTTATTAATGTATTAATCTATTAATTATTAGAGTATATTTTTGTCAAGGATATCAATGGTTTTATTTGTAACTGGTAGAATTGTATTTTGTTTTATTTGTATTATTGATTTCTTATTTCTTATTAATGTATTAATTTATTAATTATTGGGTTTTTTTTCTGGTCAAGGGTATCGATAGTTTATTTGTAACTAGCTGAGTGGCATAAAAAAGAAAGATTGGGTCTTCTCCCCGCTATGAAGGGCTCACGCCCTCCCTGTAGAGGCGGGGCTTGCTCACTGTTCTTTGGTGGGGAGGGGTGAGTTTGGATGCTGTGGAGTTGGGTGAAGAGGACTGGCGAGCTGGCTCGCTGGCCCTCGTGGGTTTTCTTGAGAGTGGTTTTTTAGATGCCAGATAGAGGGTTAACGCGGTTGCGCGGCCGGGCAAAGGGCGTAAACCTAAAGGCTGACGGCGAACTAGGTGCTGTCCTCTAGTAATAGGGGCCAGGGGGATCTGGGATCGCCGGGTGAACGCGCCCGTCATCAATAAACTTGGTTTAACTCAAAAAGAGATTAGGAGCATGGTGTGTAGAGTGATCACAGGGAGCATTATTACTCACAAGGCTTTCGTGAGGAACTAATTAGATTGGCAGGGCGCTACGGACCGCATTTATGTGTCTGTGTTGTGTTTCCTATACCTTTGACATCGGGCCTGCTTTCCTTCAGGAACTGGCCCAAGATGCTTCCTCCTCTACTTTTATGATCCTATTTAAAATTAGATTTTAATATACTCTTATTTTTAGTTATTATTTCTTTAAAGCCACCGGCTAGTAAACCCGCCTCATAAATCTAAGGGCTTCACCCGCAGCACCGACAATCGTGCTCAGAGGCTGGGACTTTTACTTTTTCCTTCCCTCACGGTCGGGAAACAACATTGACCGTTAAAAAGCGCGTCACGCTTATTTTGGGGGCGGGCATTAGTTAAATGATGATTGGCCAAGTTGGTTCTCCTCTATAAACGAGCGTATGACATATAACTTAAGCGCCTTTTCTGACTAGCCAAATGCCTCGTCATCTAATTAGTGACGCGCATGAATGGATTAACGAGATTCCCACTGTCCCTACCCACTACACCCCTTCTTGTTAGACTGTTGTCGAAGTAAGACGTGTTATTTGGAGCTTTGTAATATTGGAATAATTGGACTTTGAAAACTGCAAGAACGGGACTTTGATTTGGAACATTGGGTGGATTTAGTGCTTTTTAATAGGATAAAATCGTATGGAATTCGTGTGTATGTGGAAGCTAATATTAACTTTTTCCAAGTTAAATACACCACAAACATAAAATGTCATGCATTTAATAAATAACATGGGACATAAAGTCAAACAGCTTTTTACAAATTAAAAAAAAATTAAATGAAAAAGGCGCAAAGTAATGAAACAATAAATATAATAAATTTCAAGTATAATCGGAAACAGTTGCATTGGGTGCTTTAAGTGAGTTATGGTCAGCAAGTGGCTACACATCATTTTATTAATGATTTATCAAGTTTAGAGAACATCAGACAGTCTGTGAAACCGAAATCAATGCAGTTGGTAGAAAAAGGTGGTTTTAAAATTAAATATTTTAATTGTTAAATTGTTTTTTAAAAGGATAGGTGTATTAACGCTGAAGGCATTCGTTATAATAATTTATATAAAATAATTACTGACTCTGAATATGCAAACTAAGCAGTTAGAAAGAAAAAAGAGCTTTGGCATCTAATGTATGGTCATTTAAATTATAAATCATTACTAAATAATAAAAATAATAATCTGGTTAATGGCTTGCAATTTGCAAATTTAGAAAATGATAAATTGTGTGAAGTTTGTGTTAAAGGTAAACAAAAATGTTTTCCATATTTTTTTTAAAGTACAAAGTCCAGTAGAGTTTTAGAGTTAATATACACAGATATTTGCGGCCCTATAGCACCTAGTGTAAACGGTAAAATTGTTGGCACTCTTGCAATTATTGCCCCCCCTAGCAGTTAGCATTTTAGAAGGAATCAGATATTTCTTAGTCATTTCTCTGATTTGTCACGAATTCTGGCAACATTGGTTTATCACGTGCAATTCTTTTTTTGGTATTGATTTGTCAGTTAAAAAAATGTCGCCATAGTGAATAGGTGTGTTTCTGGACTTCCTACAGAATCAGGTAAGCTACTATGGAATTCATAAGGATTGGTCATACAAAAACATAAGTTTTAGACGGTATTGTCATATTTTTTTAGATTTTTGTGATTTTAAGTATATTATAGAAGGTGTAAACTTCAATTTTGTAGGGTAAAAAATTGAAATTTTGCCGCCAATTTTATATTTATGGCGTGCCAATGACTGTGTTAAGTTTAGATCCATTTAACATTCATTGGCATGGTCGTGGCAATTACCAATTTTATTCGTAATATAATTGTTTTTAGGTTTTAAGTGTTTTTGTTTTTACAATATCTTTCTTTTATTCCAGTTTAACAGATAAATTTGAAAATTTTCGCCAAGTAGTAGTTGGCACCATGCCAATCACTAAATTTTAAGGGTGCCAATAACTGTTTATTTCTTAAGTTTTGTCCGTCTTTTCAATTAGATAGGTAGGTAGGGGTAAAATTTATTTTAAATAAAAATTCGGGCAAGAATTCGTGCATTGGCACGAAACGTTCAATTTTATGTTAATAAGATAGACTTTTTTTACAGAATACAATCATGCCTTAAATCTGTGAAGGAGCAACGGCTTATCGTAAAAAATATAACGAAGATGCTATACAGAAAGCCCTAGAGGCCATACGCAACGGTTTACCGAAAAAGACGGCGGCTAAAAAGTATAACATCCCGCGTGCTACCCTTCAATTTCGTTTGAGCGAGAAATTTTCGAAGACCAGTCACGGACCACCACCAATTTTAACTGGGAAAGAAGAGGATCTGCTGGTGAAGTGGATTGTCGAAAGCGTACGTAAAGGCTTTTCCCAGCGAAAGGAAGATCTCCAAACTAGTGTAAAACTTTTCTTAGAAGAAAATCCAAGGCCCAACCCGTTTAAAGACAACTGCCCTGGTGATGGATGATACAAAAGTTTTATAAAGAGACACCCAATCTTAACCGAAAGGCAACCAGAAGCGGTGACTGCAGCTAGTGCTACGGTCTCTGAGCAAGATATTAGGGTTGGTTTTCCAAAATAGAATCTTATTTAAAGGAAGAAGATCTCTTCGATATTCTGAAAGATCCTTAAAGGGTTTTTAATTCGGACGAGACTAATTTTCAGCTATGCCCGAAGACAAAAAACGTTATAGCGCCTAAGGGTGCTAGAAATATCTATGAGGTTGACAGAGGCTTAGCAAAATCTACGCTAACTGTTTTGTTTACATTTTCTGCCGCTGGTGAGACTACTCCGCCGATGATTGTCTTTCCCTATAAACGATTACCTTTAGAAATTACGTCAAAAATTCCGGAAAGTTGGGGAGTTGGATCATCACCGAACGGGTGGATGAAGGCAGAAATCTTTTACGAGTATATTGCAAACGTATTTTATCCCTATCTCTTAAAATTAAATACCATTCTCCCTACCATCCTCTTTGTAGATGGTCATTGTACTCATATGTCTTATAAAGTGAGCCAGCTATGCACCAAACTGAAAATTGTGTTAATTGCACTGTATCCCAACTCAACAAGAATTCTTCAGCCGGCGGATGTCTTTGCTTTTAAACCACTCAAAAATCTGGGGAAGAAAGGTGTTTTGGAATGACGAAAAACTAATCCATCTATTTCATTAACAAAAAATCAGGTAGCACCCATTTTAGAAAAAGCCATTTCAAATCTCAAGGAGCAAACAATTAAAAATGGCTTTCGTGCCTGTGGAATTTTTCCGTGGTGTCCCTCTGCAATCGATTATACGAAATGCCTAAAGAAAGAAAATAGAAAGATTTTAAAACATGAGACTACAAAGACTCTTAACTTTGCTGCTTTTAGGGCCATTGTCGAAGAAGAAAGATCGCATTTGAAAATGCTGACAGCTCAGGCCATAGCTCCACTCTCAACTCAGACTTCCAAGCACTCTGTAATATATATAGAGCATTCCTACCAGACCATGTCACGGCAGAAACAAATAGTAGAGAAAATGTCGAATTAATTCAAGAGACAGAAGAAACTAATGACAGTGACTTAGATTTAGAGAAAATTGGATTAGAAGAAGAAAAGGAAAATGAAATTCAGAACAAAATGATAATAGGTGGTTCCGGTGAAACTCTTAGTAAAACTGCTACAGGGTCTAATAATACACAGATATTTAATTTGAAAGATATATCAATCATATTCGTGGAAGACTTTGAAGAGGCTAATGAACCTATAAACCAAACTATTATAGAGGAAACAATTGACAATAGAGAAAAGGACTTAAACATCACACAACTATATACAGACAAAATAAAAGACCCAAGTAATAACATAAGAGAAATCTTACAAGAAACTCCAATTAAAGAGTTAAACTCTGAAGAGGCCTCAAACTTGAAAAGTGACCAAAATAAACTGCCGATTTTTGAAGAAACCCTAATTTCCAATGATACACCGGAATTGAAAAAATATTTGATGTGGCCTGATTGTAAAGGGAAAAGAAATACTGAAAGACTACCTTTTGTCTTAACTTCTAGCGAGTGGAAAAACATCAAGTCTGAAAAATTAAAAAAGAAAAAGAGAGAAGAAAAAGCAAAGGAAGCAAGAAAAAAACTACGACTGGAGAAAAGTACGCTTAAAGTAAATTCCGGAGCACGAAGAGGACAGTTGACAAAAAAAAAATAACAAAAAATAATAAAATCCCCTGCAAATAAAACAAAAAAATCTTTCAATAAAACTTCTTCACCAATAAAACAAAAGATAAATGTTATATCAAATGTTATAATACCACCAAACATCCTCACCACTGATAGAAATAAACCTGGTCATATTCGAAATTTGTTTGTAGAAGAATAAAATAATGAACAGGAACAACACAATAAAACTAAAGAGACTGAAGATAACAAGACTGAAAAAACAACCGATATTGTAACTAACGAAAGAGTTACAATTGGTCTCTGTTACATATGTACTCTTAATATAACAGATAAAAATTATGGAATAAATTGTTTAAACTGTATACGTACTTACCACCCAATTTGTATAACGAAATATACTAACATGCCACCAATTGTAAACTCCTATATTTGTAACCCGTGTGTAAAAAAGATATCGGTCTATTTTATAATGTTCTCTGCCTCCATCTTTTTTTTATTTATATCTCTTTAGCATGATTATTTGTCTTTAAGTTCGTTTTTTTTATTTTTATATTACTGCCTGTTGTGTCTCATGTGTATCTTATACCAAATATTTAGTTAGTTAAGAGTTAAAAGAATATATGTTTCATTTTGTTTTGTATATTTGTTTAAATAATATATGTTTTACTTTTATATTTTTCTTTCTTTTAATGTTAATTATTTAATAACAGGTATATTATATACCAATCATACCATGCCAATAATTGATAAAACCCAATGCCAATAACTTGCTCTTGGGTGCCAATATTAGATTTTTGGGTTGTTTTAAATTTTCATGGTTATTGAGCTTTAAGATTTATCTTATGTCATCTTAGATATGGGAATAATTTGCTTGAAGGTTACTTTAGAGAAATAAAAATCATAAATTCACCCTCTCATCTCAATTTCCCCAGAATATTTAAAAAACCAAGACCTAGTTCTTAAAGTGCCAATTACTGTACCCTTTACCCTATATTACATAATTGTAATGATTATTTTGTGACATTCCTAGATGATTTCTCTAGGTTTGTTATGGTATATATAATGAAATATATATAATAGAGGAGTCGAAGAGAGATTGTTCTTCACCCATCTGTTAACCGAATGAAACCCTTGTTTTGTTAATCTTAAACATAAACAAATGCATTATGACTATATTGCCCATCAAAATATGGTCAAGACTATTTTTAATTAAATTAACTTTAATCAACTTTTTTTTAAACATTTGACTATGTCATAACTAAATAAATTTTGTATAAACTATAAGACTATCTGGCTAGCAGGTGCAAACAGTACCAAACACGACTTTAAAACAAGTGAGGTTAGAGTGACGGTTACTTGTACCAAATGCAAAATGAATTTATCAAAAGCAAAAACGTTTTTACTGGTGCCTAGCAATGTTATGCAGAGTTTGCTTCAAAGCTAAAATAACTACTAAAGAGAGAATAGAGCTAATAGAAATAAAATGGTGGTGTTTTCTTTGTCCAACATGCCATTTTTTATTTTTAAAAGGGTATTAGAATGTGAGACACTTTAAGAAGATGAATCATTTTCAAAAGAAAAAAATTTTTAAGGTCGCTAAAATACAAGAAAAATAAAACTTTCAAGAATCACTTACAAAAGATAAGCGTCAATAGGTAAAATAGTAAAAAAAAACAAGGGAAAAATCAATGTCCAAAACGGATATATAAAGCAGCTACTAGAAGAATGTGGAGACTAAAACAGTATATTAAAATTAAAGAAACAATTTTTGCCAGAATACAAATACTTAAAGAAACATTAAATAATCAGAAAAAATGTTGCCAAAGATATTTGACTTATAGAAATGCGGCAACATAACAAGTATGTTTAATTTCCACAACGGTCCAAGCCCCACTACGCTTAGCGCCAGCAGTTACATTTACTAACGAACAAAGGGCACTTACGCTAGGTTTCGTGTTTGATCACCAAAATCAAATAAACAACAGCTTCTTAACCAAACCAACAGAGGAGCGCATTGGACCCGGAGATTTCGTGATCGAGGTGGTCGACAAGAATATGATTCTCATAAAATTGCACAAGACCCAACACTTAAGAGACAAAAACTAGTGTTTAACATCTCAAACGTTCCGCAATCAGAGGCTGAAACCAGAGTTTTTGCTAAAAGCTTCAATAACGCTATCACCTCAAAAACAGCGCCCATAGTAAACATTATTTCAAGCGTCAAAACAAAACTAGATAACTTGTCAGAAGACGACGCCAAAGAGGTCAGGCAAGATATCGCCAGATTACTTAGATCGAGCCGCCCATCTAACCCGAATTCAAAAACAGCAGAAATCAAAGTATGAAAGTCCCTCAAAAACAACAAACAATTAACCATACTACCAGCAGATACCGATCACTGCCTTAAAAACACCTATTTTGTTAACAACAACCAGCACTTCAAACAAACAGACGGGTTCTTTTCTGTTTCCTGTAATTGCCCACCTGTACATGACTTATTTCGAAACAGAAGCTTTAAAGCAAGCCACTCTAAAGCCTAGGTTTTGGTAAAGCTACGTCGACGATATATTCATTATATGGTCTTACGGCCAAGACAAATTAGAAAAGTGTTTGAGCTTTCTAAATAACATTCATTATAAAATCCAGTTTTGCAAGAAAGAAAAATTTGCTTTCTAGACCTTTTACTAACAAAACCGCCCAACGAAAGACTGGGATACACAGTATATAGAAAGCCAACTCATACAAATAGTTACCTGCACGGCGATTCCCATCACCATCCGGTCCAAGTACAGGCAGTAGTAAACACTCTCATTTCAAGATCTATCCGCCTTATAGAGCTTAACAATAGACAAATAGAAACAATCGCAACAGAACTTAGAAAAAACAGTTACAATGAATAAATCATCCATAATGCACTTAGGCGACAAAAACATCCATCCAGGAGATAAAAACAGGATGAAGAAGACAGACCAAAGATCATACCCCCCTACATAAAAAGAGGTACAGACAAAATAGGATGGGTTTTGGGCAAAAACATCCAAAAGGAAAAACCAAAGAAGGCCCGAACAAGGCGCCTCCGGTTGACACCCAGCAACAACCCACACCAATCCCGTCCGCTCACCAGACCGAAATACGTTACAACCTCCGTGGTTCTCGTTAAATAATTAAATAATTTTTTAGTTTGTTTAAATAATTTTAAATCTCGGCGTCCAAGTTTTAATTTGTTTTAATGACGTATAAGGGTTTTTGTTTTAAATGAATTGTCCTCTCATGAACATTGAGAAAGGCCAAACAAGCCAAAACATTTGTCAATAAATTACATTTTAATCCGTTTTGTTTTTATATTAACGTCCAAACTGCAAAGAAAGTGGTTTAGGCAAGACAACAACTTGGTAATTATGCTGATGATGCCAACATTTTAGTGAAAGAGAAATCATTTAATGATTTTATTTACTCATCTAACTACTGTGTAAAAACATCACGTGGTGGGTTTTCTAAAAATGACCTTATTCTACCTACATAACGACAAAAAAATTCATTTGGTTTAAGACCAAACAGAGAAAGTCTTAGTTTCGGTAGTCTGTAGTTCTAGCTCACAAGAAATAGCCCCAAAAGAAAGTTTAAAATTTCTTGGCATTTGTCTAAAGTGTACAAAATTTCTAGGTATTTTTCTAGCTGGAATTTTTACATTACCCAGGTGTTAAATTTCGTCCTGTATGCTATTTAATGCGAGTGCTAACACAATATTTCACTGCAACATTAATGGAAAGATATCAACCGACATTCACGCGTGAACAAGAGGTATGCCATATTAACTTGTTATAATGGTCGTGCGCCTGAGTCTATGACACATCTAGTTATATAGGGTTTTTTTGCTAGTTGGGTAGTAATCGTTTGACTGTCATTTAAGACCCGACGATCGATATGATTGCCAGCCGCATTTATTTATATATACTTAAATTTTAACAGCTATCTAAAAATGTTCAAATTGTCATTTTGTTTGGTTTTTAGGAAGAAATGTATAGTCATTACAATGCTAAAACCGAGATGTTCCACTTTGAACGTGCAAAGAAAATTGGTTCACAAATTGGCGGAAGTAAATAGAGAACAGATTTGATCAAGCAACAAAAATGGATAAAAAAACTGGGTCTATGGGTTTATAAAACGACATCCTGATTTAGCTTTAAAGCAAACTACATCCACAAACACAGCAAGAGCTATTGATTTTAATCAAGTGCAAGATAGAGTTTTATAAAAACTTAAAAAATGGTCAAGAAAAATTTAATTTGCCTTCAGCTCGAATTTATCATGGACAAGAGTGGCATCAGCACTTTGCCCAAAAAGCACCCTAAAAAGAAAAAAAACATATATTATTGCTTTGGAAGAACGTAGTCAAACTATAACGATTGTTTGCTGTGTCAGTGCAACTGGAGGTTATGTGTCTTCTGTATTTATTTTTTCTTAAATATGAGTAAAGGAGTAAAGGATAAATTAAAAAATATATATTTTTTTATTTTTCATACATTAGTTAGTAATATCCTTAATTGAGATTTAAATATTTTTTATTGTTTATACAGGTTTTTTGATTGTTTATTAGGCGCGCACACAAGTATGCGTCCCTTACGATACTTACGCTGTCTCTCTGACTCATACGCTGCATCGCCCCTCTGTCTCCTGAATCATTATTTATTATTTATCTTAAAAACTAGTACCTTTATCAAAATTGTTAAAGAGAGCAGTGTTATTATTAATTTAATTATCTACAATTTGTTTTTATACGTTTTTTTCCTAAAATCAATTTTACAAAAGTTATTGGAGCTTTATTTTACTTGTATTAACAATAATTTTTTTCAAATCTCAATTAAGGATATTATTAACTATTGTATAAAGAATAAAAAAATACATTTTTTACATATTCTTTTTAGTTTTTTTTAATATATATTTTAATACATATTTTTCATGGGTCAAAAGTACCTAAATTTAAGATTTTTCGAACTTTTAAAAATTCATATCTCCCAAAATATTAACTTTATCGTTAAAAGGAACAGGACCTTTTTTTATTTGTATTTAAAAAAAGAATATTTAAAAAAGTTGTCCGGTTAAAAAATAATAATTCCTTGCAATTGTTTAAACAATTTCGGTTTATATTATTATGTTAATATGACACCAGGTAGTAGGGCAATGTAAAGATGCTCGTATACAAAAATTGGGGTGGAATAGTTTTTAGTAAACATGCGCCGATTTCTCCTAGACTATAAATGACTTTAGAACTTATTTTTAATTTTCTAAGCTTTTTTACGCCTGTTTTTTGATCCTTTATGTAAATAAAAGTTCGACAATAGTAAGATAATCATCTGATGAGTCCATCGCTACCACTACTAGTGCTACAAGAAATTTGTTGGAGATTATTGAAAATCGTCTCGTTATAGTTATAGTGTAAACTGTACTTACATATATGTGGCTCCATCTGATATCTAGGATCTAAACNAGCCAACTTCAAAGTCAGTTTCGATTAAATTTCAAATCCCCTTTTTAAAAAAAAAAAATATTGTAGTCAACATTTCAAGATTGTTAAAATATAAAAAAAAATTTATATATTGTACATATAAATGTATATCCATTAAATTTGTTTTTAGAATTTTATAATCTTTTATTTTGCACCTGTACTGTTAGAGAGTTGGTTGTCTTAAATTTTTTATCTATTAAAAATTACTAGCTGCTCCGAACCTTTACGCCCTGAGCTAACCTTAACATATTTGCACAGAGAGGCAAAGAAAAAAATACTCTCTCAAAATTGTGCTCTTTCCTCTTGTTTTGTTCCATCTCCATGTATGGAATAAAATAGGATAGGAAGAAGTAACAGTGCATAATGGCTGTGAACTATTTAACCAGCGTTCCGAAATTGTTGGGACGGGAGAACTACGCAGATTGGGCTTTTGCGATCGAGAACGTGTTTGTACTAGAAGGTTTGTCGAAGTGTCTCGATGCAACAGAACAAGATACCGTTTAGATAAGTAAAGCAAAAGCCAAGTTAATTTTAACTCTCGATTCATCTTTGTTAATACATGTAAAAGAATTTAAATCGGCTGCAGAGGTGTGGGATACTCTCAAGAAATTATACGAGGATGCTGGAGTTGCTCGTAAGATTAGCTTGTTGCGTAAACTTATTTCTTTGAGATTGGACAATTGCGAATCAATGGAAACATATATTAATCAAATTGTGGATACTTCGCAGAAACTAGAAAAAAGTGGTATTAAATTATCCCAGGAATTTGTTGGAAGTCTCATGTTGGCCGGTTTAACCGAAAAATTTGAGCCCATGGTCATCGCAATTGAGCACGCAGGCGTCGACATCACAGCAGATTCCATCAAGTCGAGATTACTCGACATGCACATAGGTGGCGCTGACGGTCAAACAGCTGGCGCTTTTGCAGCGAGTTCTTCTTTTGGCAGGTATAATAAATTTGGCAACAAGTCAAAAATGTCACAATCAGCTGATTAACGTAACAAGAAAACCGAGGTTACTTGTTTTAAATGCAATAAATTAGGTCATTATAGAAATCAGTGCCCAGAACTCAAGAAAAGTAAAGATGCAAAGAACACGATTACTCTTAATGCAGTTTATTTGAGTGGACAATTTAGTGATTCGGACTGGTACGTGGCTTCAGGCTGTAGTTCTCACCTGACGGGTCGAAAAGACTGGCTTAAAAACATTCGTAGTAATTTTAAAATAAAAGATATCACAGTTGCGAACAATGAAAAGTTAGTTGTGGAATGTACGGGTGATATTGACATTGTTACGAGGGCTAATAATGTGCAGTATTCGGCAGCAATCTTTAATGTACTTTATGTCCCAGGTTTAATGACTAATTTGTTGTCTGTAAGTGAATTAATCAAAAACAATAACAAAGTGAATTTTTACCAGTCGGGTTGTGATATTCGTGATTCAAACAACCAGGTCATTGCGACAGCAAATTTGATAGACAGTGTATACAAACTGAATGTTGTAAAGTCAGTATCAAATTTGGTGCCAGGCGAGGTAGTAGGTTTGGTAGCTGTCTCCGGGAAAACTTGGCACAGAAGATTTGGACATTTAAATTATAAAGATTTAAATAAAATGAAAAATGGATTAGTTGATGGACTCGAGTGTAAAGGTGCTTTGGTAAAAGATGACTTATGTGAGGTTTGTTGTGAGGGCCGACAAGCCAGATTACCCTTTGGGAAGGGGAGTAGAGCGACTTCAGCATTGGGGGTTATCCATGCCGACTTGTGTGGACCAATGGAAGTTAACTCACTTGGAAGTGCAAGGTATTTCATGCTTTTACAGGATGATTTTACAAAAATGCTTTTTGTCTATTTTTTAAAAAGCAAAGATCAAACTTATGAAAAATTTTCTGAATTCAGAAATTTTGTTGAAAATCAGAAGGGCCTAAAAATTAAAATTTTTCGTACAGATCAGGGTACTGAATTTGACCATAGCATGTTTAAAAAGTATTTTAAAGGTTCTGGAATTTTACATCAACAAACAAACAGTTATACTCCTCAACAGAATGGTCTAATTAAGCGCATGAATACAACTATTGTTGAGAAGGCCAGGTGCTTACTATTTGATGCGAAATTTAAAAAAGAACTATGGGCAGAGGCAGTTAACACGGCCGTTTATTTGAAAAATCTTTCTTTAATATCAAGTTTCGACAAGACGCCATACGAAATGTGGTATGATAAAAAGCCTAACGTAAATCATTTAAGGGTCTTTGGTAGTGAAGCCATGGCTTATTCGCCTAAAGAAAAACGAGTTAAATGGGACAAAAAGGCTCGGAAAGCTTTCTTAGTTGGGTATAGTGGGCATATTAAAGGCTATCGACTCTACGATCCAGTCAAAAATGAGATTTTTACTAGTCGAGATGTAGTAGTGAACGAGAGCACCTCAACATCGGATCATGTTATACATGAAATGCAACCTAGTTTGATGGAAGAACCAGATTTAGTGGGGGACCATAAATCCAACGTGGAACCTACATCCGAACCTACTGACGCTGATGATTTTTTGGGTAATTCTTTTTTGAATGACAGTTCCGATCAAGGTTTGGACCAAGAGAGCACCGATGAAGAATTCTTTGCAAGTTTTGACGAACCAGCAGTTGTTAGGCGGTCAGAACGAGCCAGGAAGCCTAGACAGATGGACGATTATGTCACTTTTTTGTGTCCAGCTCAGTCTTCCAGTCTTGAGGTTGCGCCGTTAACCGTTTCAGAGGCCTTATCAAGGCCGGATGCCAAAAAATGGAGGAATGCCATGGAGGAGGAAATGGGGTCATTTGAGGAAAATGAAACTTGGCAGCTGGTAAATGTACCTGAAAAAGGAACAGTGGTAGATTGCAAGTGGGTATTTAAATTTAAAAAATGCAGTGATAGTATTAAGTATAAGGCTAGGTTAGTTGCCAGAGGTTTTACGCAGGTAGAAGGTGTTGATTACTCAGAGACATATGCACCTGTAGTGCGTCATTCTACCTTGCGAATGTTAGTAGGTTTAGCAGTAAATTTAGATCTAAAAATTTACCACCTTGATGTTCAAACTGACTTTCTTATTGGGGTTCTCAAGGAAGATATATATATGAGACAACCCGAGGCTTTTGTGGTTGCAGGCTGTGAAGACAAAGTGTGTAAATTAAATAAAGCAGTGTATGGTTTAAAGCAATCTTCCAGAGCCTGGAACCAAAAAGTCTTATTAGGATTTGATTTTAAAAAATCAGAAAGTGAACATTGCATCTATATTAAAAATGAAAACAATCACCTTACTATTGTTGCATTATATGTAGATGATTTCTTGATTTTTACAAATGACCTAAAAAATGTTGATTTGTTGAAACAACATTTAACATCTCATTTTAAGATTAAGGACTTGGGTGAGGCTGCACAATGTTTAGGTGTCAGAATTAGGAGAGACAGGCAGTCTGTATTTTTAGATCAAGAAGAATATGTTAATCAGTTGTTGGTCAGATTTAATATGGTGAATTGTAAAGGTGTAAGTACTCCTTTAGACTTAAGCGTATGCCTCGAGGGTTATGATAAGAAAAATGTTGATAGGAACATCCCTTATCAAAACTTAATATAGCCTTATGTATCTTGCAGTGTTGACACGCCCCGATATTACACACACAGTAAGTTTTTTAAGCCAATTTAACAATAGCTATTCAGAGGTACATTGGAATTGTGCAAACCGTGTCCTAAGATACTTGCAGGCTACAAAGGGTCTTGGATTAAGGTATACAAAAAATAAATCCTGTAAAATTTTGGGGTATGTTGATGCCGATTGGGCTAGTTGTAAGATTGATCGAAGATCATACACAGGATTTGTTTTTATACTCTCCGGTGCTGCAATTACGTGGGAAAACACAAAGCAAAAAAGTGTAGCGTTATCTAGCACCGAAGCCGAATATGTAGCTTTGGGTGAGGCTTGTAAGGAGGCTGTATATTTAAAAAAGTTATTATTTGAATTGATTGGCTTTGATAGCAACATTGTAATGTTCAATGATAATCAAAGTGCCCAGATGTTAGTATCAAATTCAGTCTTCCACAAGCGCTCGAAACACATTGATGTCAGGCATCATTTCATAAGACAGATTGTTGCAGATAAACAGATTTCAATTAGATATTTGTGTACTTCTGATATGATCGCTGACATTTTAACTAAAGGTTTAGCATCTCCCAAGCATAATAAATTTGTTGGAGGTTTGGGCTTAGACAATTTTCAATAAGTGGGGGTGTTGGAGATTATTGAAAATCGTCTCGTTATAGTTATAGTGTAAACTCTACTTACATATATGTGGCTCCATCTGTTACCTAGGATCTAAACAATCTTTTCTTAGTGTGATTCTTGCTTACCTGCTTCTATCCTTGTCTCACGCAATGTTAACAAAAAATTATGAAATATAGCAGTCTTTTTGCAGATCTTGAATGAGAACGTTTGTTTTATTATTGATCAAATTTTAACATAACTGAACTAAAGAATTTTCCAATCGGGTGTAAAGCAAGGTGTATTTAATAAATCCTACAAGATTTTTCAATTAAAGATTTTTTACCCATAAGTATAACTAAACACAAATATTAGATGTGATGTCATGTTGCGTAAGGAAACACAATTCTTTTATCAAACTCTAAAATTTAACTTTAAAACCAAATATACTAATGACTAGATAGAACATTCTCCGTTTTTGTTATTGTCTGGGATATTACTTGTTTTTTTACCTGTCATAAAATACTTAAGCTATTTTTTCTTATTTTTTTATGCCTTAAAAATAAAAATATATGACTTCACCAAAAATGTATTTGATAGTATCTAATAAATAGACTTAGACAAATGATATTTAATTCATCAATCTGAATTTAAAAAATTATAGCTACTATTTTTTTTTATTTTTCTTATAATCAACAAATTAGAATATTCGTTGCTTGTACCTTTTAATTTGTACACTTTCTTTATTACCAAATTAATTTGAAAATCGAAATAAAAATATTATTAAATGGTATTTTTTGCCAAAAATATGCATTTTACAGTATTTTGTAAATTAATTAATAAAGTGACAATATTATATCGTGATTAAATTTTAAAAAATACTGTAAAAATTACCCGTCAATACCGTTACAAATTAACCTATCGTAATCTTAAAACCTGTATGCAAAGCAAACAAAGAGCCTAAAGAAATCTAAAATTCGTCAATGGAAAATTATCTGCAGCTAACAGCTAATTAAAACAAAGTTGTAAGTAAAGGCAAAATAATAGAAAATTTAATAAGATAGGTTATAAGGCAAAAATTATTTCATAATTAAATTTTTTTCTGTCTGTGTGTCTAGAAAACAAATTAATGGAAAATCTTTTGGAAGACTGCATTGTTAGAATTAACATATTTCATATTACCTATATAGGTATATAGGTGACAGTATATATTTTATATAGCTATATAAAATATATACTGTAAAACTATTTTTAGGATGGTTCAAATACATATATTTATGTCAAGTCAAATTTACCTATCTCCCATTGTCAAACCGCTAGAATGTGGACTAACTATTATAAATATTATCTTTTTATAAAACAGTAGATAATTAAAAAATATTTTTTCACGTTTGATGCATTAAAAATAAAAATTTAATTTAAAAACCCTCATGGAATTATAATATCCTTGGATTAAATTATTTTTGGCAATATCTTTGTTTTTTAAAAAGCCACTTTGCATCTCTTTAGTAAGACCGACATGCAGGTATTCCATTATCTTAATAAAAGCATCAACAAGCGAAAGCGGATAGAAGAATAAAATAGTTTAAACACTATTACATTGCTAAGCCAAAAGTAGTCATAATCGCAATAAAACCTTTTTATAAAAATCTTACAAAAAAAGAATTGCTGAAAAGATGCATTGGAGGATTCACAGAGAACAGCAATGAAAGTTTCAACCAAACCGTTTGGAAGGTCATGCCGAAATCGTTACCTGCGAGCTTAACTATGTCAGTTTAACTGCCAACGTTGCTACCAGCAGTTTAAATAAAGGTACACGAGATTGTTAGCCGTTTTTGATGCGATGGGGATTAAGGTGGGAACACACGCCCACACATATGCCAAGGAAGAAGATTCTATGCGAGTTCAGTCAGCTAATCATCGTTCGCTAGAAAACACTTAAAAGACAAGAGTGGCTCGCCGACAGCTTAAAATTAAAGCTGATGTAGCTACAGATGCGGAGGAAGGGAGAGTATATGGTCCTGCAATAGACGATTCAATGTAAGTTCAAAAATATATCTGCATGCAAACTGTACCTTCTTAAAACTTTAAATGCGTTTATCTCGCAACTATATTTTTAAAGTCAATAATCACTGTAACTTAAAAATGGCTTTACCGATCAATTTGACATTTTTTTCACTTATTTTATATATAATTTTCTCGAAGTGGAGGATTTTCTTGGACATTTATTTATATTTTTTAGCCACAAATATAAGTGAAATTGAGGTCGAAAATGATATTTTTACTCTCAACATCCGCCGTTTTGCGAAAATTCAAATATTTTTTTACTCCTTTGTCCACTTATAGCACCGCGATATAAACCAATGATCCTTCTTTTTTTTTATTTGAGATAATCCGGTGACGAGCTACAGTGATCACCGCCAGCCCCCTTTTTTTGTACCCCTCGCAAAGTTACTGCACCCCGCGTGTTTTTTTTATTTTGTGACGAAAATTTTAAAATATTCTCTTAAAATATATATTTTTATTATAAAGAAACAGTTGGCTTAAATTTTATAAAATATTTCCAAAAAAATCATAAAAAATCGCTTTTTCTGACGTTCAAACTGGGTCTACCCCCTTAAAACAAAACACATAACGTTTTATTGTAAAAACCTCAACAGAAGCTTTTAGAAAAATATTGTTAACTAACAACATTGACTTACTGATTACTGACACGACAAAGCAGTTAAATATCTTAGAACACTAACTTGTACAAATTGCCAGATATCTAGAAAATTATCTTTTGAAACCATTAAACAACAAAATTTTTTGAAATTAAAAAACAAAAATATGAATCCCTTTTTAAAAACATTAAGTAAAAGTATTACTTTAATAATACGAGAAAACAAAAATAACGATACATTAAATGACCAAACACATAATTGGATTGAAAATTTAACCAACACCATTCTTCCTACTATGCCACAGAAATCCTTAATGTAAGCGATAACTACGCTACTCCTTTAGAGAACCTTAGTAAATTTCCTACTATCGATCTAATTACAAACATAACGGCCTAATAAAACTACGTCAGTTTTGTTTATAAAAATTTTTGTGTAGCACTTTTAGTGTTTAAGATACTAACGATTTAAATTTAAAATAAAAACTGAAATACCTTAAAAAGTTAAAGAGTTACGAAAAAATGTAAAAGCAAAAAATATGCCTTTTAGTTAGCTCTATAAAAATAAATATACTCATTTTAATAAAATTATTTAAAAAGGAGATATAAGCAAAAAAGTGGTTTTGGTCATTAAAAAATTTATAAAGTACCTACCGAAGGGACACACACACATGACTGCCGATGGTATTCATGGAAATATAGAGCAGAAGATATTAAGAAAAAGAAATGTTTATGATTTTGAAGAATTGACTGAACTTCTTAAATATAGTAGAAAAAAATTTGGAGGTTCTTGAGGTAAAACAATTTCACTTGTGGCAAAATAAAAAAAGGACAACAAAGAATCCAGAGGATCCCTTAAAGGGTTTTAAATTGGGAAAATGTGGTAGAGGTTCGCTTCACAAGGGGCAGTACGTGCATGAAGTTTAAAACTGATTTTGACAATGAATACAAGGAGTTGAATTTTCTTCAAAAGAAGTACTGCCCAAGTACATTTACGCCAAAAATTTTAAATACACGTGGAATTTCGAGTGACAAAAAATCTCTCATCTTGAAAAATTTAGTGCCAATAATGCCAGAAAATAGAAAAATATTTTAGCAAAATTTAAAAAGTCAAACTTCTTTAGATTTGATCGATCACGAACAAATGGAGGCGGTCGATTCCAAATTGTAAAGTTTAATTTTTGTTGCTTCCATTTTAGTTTTAGTTTTCCTGTTGTTACCAATATAAGCACTATCTATACGTCCCTACATATTTTTAAGGTTGTTCTTTCCGTTAAATTTTTGATTTAAGTGTACTTAATTTTAGTTTGAAGTTTTGTTTGTGATATTTGCAAAAAATAAAGATTTTTTTGCTTTTTTATATTTTAATTTTACGTTCCCAAAACCCAGTTATGGCAGTTAACAGATATTTTTTTGTCTTCCAATATTTTTAATTTATATTCTCAAAACACCGTAATGACACTTACTGTTTTTTGAAATAGAGTATTTTTACGACAGTGATTATTACGAAATCCAGCAAGGGCAATTACTGTGTTTTGATATGAGCTAATTTGTTTATTTATCTAAAAAAGTCTATGCTCAATTAGTTTTTTGACTGCCGACCTACTGTTGAGTCAAATTATTCTACTTACTTAAATGAAAAAAACTGTAGATAGGGTTTCTCTAAGGAACGGTAAGTTTTTTATTCAATTTATTTTAATAATTTCCTGCGGCCTGAAAATTTTAGAAAAATCGATTTTTCTCCATTAAAAATAAAATGCACTTACTGTGTTTTGAGATGGGACAGCCGAAATGTTTTAAAAGTTTAATACTAAATAAACTATATAAAAAATATGTTAAAATTGTGATGAAAATTTTCTTACGAATATTCTGAACGAGTAGCTGTCTTTAAAAAAATATTATTTATAATATTTAAATTGATAATAAAAATATTTAAACGATGAGCTATACACATAGTAGCATAGAAGATCGAGAAATGTTAAGTGTCCTGTCAGGTATGATAAAGCAGGCATTTTTTTCAATTAAATAAAGATTAAATTTCATTTAACTTAAAGTTTCAAGTAGATGTGGGTACAGTTATTGATCCAAAAAAAAAAAAATAAAAATATTCCCTGCCACCGGGTTATCCCCCATTGCCTCTAGGTACATGTGTATTAGTGTGTTTTATTTAATAAAGAGAACATTTTAAATTAATTTTTAAATGGATCGATGCTGGTATACTTACTTGTACCAGAAAAAATATTGTTATAAGCGAAATATTTAAGGGTCAAAATCACTTTTTAGCTTATATCACCTTTGATACTTATTTTATTAAAAATATGTAAAAACTTTTATATAGAACCTACTAAAAGACATATTTTTTGTTTATTACATTTTTTCGTAACTCTTTTAGTTTTTAAGATATTTGCGTTTTTATTTTAAATTTAAATCGTTAATATCATAAAAACTAAAAGGGCTACAAAAAATTATATAAAAAAACTGAAGAAGTTTTATTAGACCATCAATTTTAATTTTATATATATTTTTTCTAAAATCAGTAGTTTTCGAGTTATATTAAAAAAAAAGATTTTTTACGATTTTTTTAAGGTAAAAAAAATGCAATTTGAACCCGCTGAGCTGAGGCAGCAGTGCGGCTTTGAATTGATCATTGTTCATAGTAATATAAAAAAATATTTTATGCGGTTCTCTTGTGGGCTTAGTTTATTGCGATGGCCTCCCGGACTATATAATCAATAATTAATTTATTCTATTCTATGCAGCACCGTTCCCACTACAATGAGTAACCTTCTTTTTTACAACAAACAAAAATTAAGAAAGGGCTGTAAGTATAAATTGTACACTGATTATTATTAATATAAATAATAAGTAAGCTTGCTGCATACATTTTTTAAAATAAAAGTAAGATTAAAAATAATTTAATAATAATAAATGTTGCATTAATGCTTATAAAAAAAATGTTGATATTATTTTTTTCGAAAAATAAATACCAATTAATTGTTTTTTTATTTATTTAGTAAGTGTGATAATTTGCCGTAAATAGGCGAGATTGGAGATTACCAAAAAAAAAACATTTAAATAGGGCACCGAGGGCGAAAAATTCATTGCCAGAACCAGCCTAGTAGCAGAAATATTACACAAACAATTATCCAAATTTTTAGATTTTCCAAACATGAAAGGTAAAAAGTAAATTTTTGCATTAAATAATTTTAAAAAAATTTTTTTACACCCCCAAATATAAAAGGTAAAAATCGGAATAAAACAAAACTTTTTGAGTTTTTTTTTTAAAAACATATATATTTTAAATTTTTAGGGGTTATTATTAAACTTTTTAATTTTTTTCCCAAAATTTTTTAAAAAAAAATTTCTTTAAAAAATTTTCCTTTTAAAAATACCAAAAAAAAATTTTAAAGGGGGGACCAAAATTTAAAAAATTTTTTTTTAGTTTTAAAAGGCAATAATTTATAACAAATTTTTTTACTTTTTAAGCTAAAGATAAAAATACAAATAATCCTAAAGCTATTGCAGTGGCAACAGATTTATTTAAGTCTATTTTGAAGCAGCAATTTATTTAATCCATTTTAATTATACAATTTATTTTGAAAACAATAGATCGTTTATTACAGAAACAACAATCTTACAGATTAAACACTACATTAGTTTGTAAAAAAATCAAGTGCAATGCTAAAAACAATTGACGACGCTAATAAAACTACCTTCAATAAAATACTTGACAAAATAGAACATATAACCGCCGAGATTGAGAGTCAGGAATGTGACATCAAAGATATTACGTTACGAAAAAGGAAAATCTAAAATAAAAACTTGTTGGGGGTGTGTGCGTTTAAATATATTTTAATTATGTTTTAAAGCAAATTATTACTTGACGATATAGCGTTATAGAGTGCAGTATTTAAAGGTAAAATACGTAGGTTACATTAATTAATTTTATATTATAACGTTCTAGATGAAAATGGAAAAATCGCGGTCAAATAAATTTAGATTTTATTATAACATATTTGCGAAAAAACTGACGGAAATAAGAAAGAGTTAAAAAAGACTATTTAATTAACATCTTTTTAGTTTTTGCCTATCCTTATCCCATTCACCTTAGGTTTTTCAAGGTCACCACATGATACATTTCCTTCAGTACGCAGACGTCAATACTGGCTGTCAGCGAAGAGGCTAAGTTGATCAAACCTGTTTAAATTTGTAGTACCGTTGTCATCAAAAATGACTATCACTATTAATTTCAAACCATAAAAATAACATGAAAATCATGTTTTTTATTATAAGCCGAAAGCACACCTTTAAATTGGGTTTTAGGTAAGAGGTTAGATCATTTTATCCACTAAATACAAAGAAACATCAGACAGCAAAATAATCCTTGTATTAAGAAATAAGCTAGAATTATATCTTATCAATGTTAATTTTATTTTTTAAAATTTAAAATTTTTTTCATATTAATTTTTCTATGTTTAACTGTTTATGTTCAAAATAATATTTAAAACCCATTAACTAATTCATAATCCTATATTGGATCAAATTGGCAATGAATTTTGTTCAATTATTATTATAATTTAGACCTGGACATAAACGAAGTGCATTTTGTAAATCCAGATATTTTAAAAGCGGCTGCTCAAATCAACTCTTACCACGTATACCTTTTTTTTGATAAAAGACGATAAGAAATAATAATTTTTATTTAAAGGGTAAACACAGAATCAACATTTATTTAAATGTTTACAATAATTATAAAGGCACGTTTTAATTTTTCACCCGACAAAACCACGCCTAGTCAAATTACATTTGTTAATAACAAAATTAATAAAAAACTAAAACGAAATTAAAATTTTGATACACTGTATTCCCAAAATCACCCACTTTTGGACTGAGGTAGGTTCAATTAGATTAATATATTTTAGCCTCAGGAATTTTAGTAGCATTTTTTCGGCACCCTTTAGAAACACCCTGTATAAGTAATAAAAAACCCAACTTTTTCAAAAATCACACAACACGAATTGTCTTTAGCCACAACTATAGTTGAACTGACTTATGTAGTGAATTCATATTAGGTATGCCATTTTTGAAGACATGTATTAATAATATACATACTTATATGAATACATGTACCACACTACGTGCTTCGCTTACTATTAAATAAGTATTAAATAATTAGTTTACAGAAATAGTTCTCATTTTTTCGGAATCTACAAATCGCACGTTCACAACAAGAGTGACACCATAAAAAAAAATCACTTTTTATCTTTTTGTACCGGGTGTCCAAATAAGAAAGGACGCCGGCTGTATCTCAGAAAATGGTTATCGCACAGCATTGGGAAAAAAATATTTTTAGTAAAAGTGGTCAAGAGAAAAAGCTGAAAATTATTTTCAAGTTTCTGAAATGGCCGCTAGGGGGCGTAACTGTAATCTTGGATCTAAAAAAGTGATGTTTCTGTGAATTTGGCTATATTAACGTACAAAATACCCCGATCTTTAAGTCGAGGATGATCTGAACCTTTTTGGTTTGACAATTTTTGCTATATCTCTAAAAATAAAGTGGTGGCGGTATACCCCGTATCTTCGAAACGGCTGAGCCGATTTTCACAAGCTTAGGCTAGTTGACAAGAGCTTTTCTTGGGCTATAAATGATATAATATTTGAAGTTTTGTTAATTGGGTTTCATGTCGCCGCTAAGGGGCTTTTTCGATATTCCGACAGAAATGGTTAATTTCTCAGAAAAAAATTTAAAAGGAAAAATTGAACAAGTTATAAGAAGAGGAAATATTGAAAATTTTCAGATTTTTTTAAGGGTGCTGTCAAACTTCCTCCCCAAAGAATGTGCGTCACGGAACAAAATGGATTTTAAAAAATTGGAATCTAAATTTAAAACATTAAATAGAAAAAGTGATAACACTATTCCTTTTTTAAAAGACATGGTCTGTCGTTTTGTCAGGAGAAAATAAACTTTCCTATAAAACCGATTTTAAGTCCAAATATACACAAACCGGGAGGTGCCTTAAGAAAGGTGCAATTCTCTCATTACCAAAAGACACCCCTATGAACCATAGAGGAATATCAGTTTCAAAAAAACAACGTATTGTTGAGCAATTGGTGCCAAAAATGAAATCTTCTAGACGAGCGTTTTGGCTAAATTTACCTGAAAATCTTAATGCGCCGGACATATTGGATGAGACAATTTAGATTCATTAGATTCGTAAATCTATTTTCTAAAAGAATATGCTTATGTTATATGCATACTTACTATTTTATATTTTGCGTACCATTTACTTTTTGTAGATTTTTTAGTTTAATTTTATACGATTTTTTTACTAAAAGGTATTCGACCATACATTGTTTATTATAGTACTAACCTTATTCTTGTGTTTTAATTACTTTTACAAAAGGGTATGTCAAACAATACCCCGATTTGCCAACATTTTGTATTTTACCAAATAAATTATTTACAATGGCAAAACAATCTATTCAATGTTTTTTCAAATTTCTTTGCAATAATGGAAATTTTTAACATTCTAATCATAGACACTATTAGCTAATATATACATTTCAAATTTCAAATAAATCGGAGCAATAATAAACGAAAAATTGGAAAAAAACTAAAAAAAAAATTTAAGTCAATTCTCTCAAAACTTGTTTTTTGCGAATACATCATTTTGCCTTAGCAGGATACAGCGTTGGGGAAAAATATTTTTCGTAAAAGTGGTCAAGAGAAAAAGCTGGAAATTATTTTCAAGTTTCTGAAATGGCCTCTAGGGGGCGTAACTGTAATCTTGGATCTAAAAAAGTGATGTTTCTGTGAATTTGGCTATATTAACGTAACCAAAAAATACCTGATCTTTAAGTCGAGGATGATCTGAACCTTTTTGTTTTGACAATTTTACTATATCTCTAAAAATAAAGTGGCGGTATACCTCGTATCTTCGAAACGGCTGAGCCGATTTTCACAAGCTTAGGCTAGTTGACAAGAGCTTTTCTTGGGCTATAAATGATATAATATTTGAAGTTTTGTTAGTGTTACATGTCGCCGCTAGAGGGCTTTTTTCGATATTCCGACAGAAATGGTTAATTTTCTCAGAAAAATTAAATGCGTTGGTATAATTTTTAAGAAAAAGTAGCTAAATAATGCCTAAACAAGCTCGCGAAAACCGTATCCCAATATCACGTTCCTTACCTAAAATTTAGGTTAAAGAAAATTTTATACGTCAATATCTTAAAGACTATAAAAGCTAAAGTCAGATTTAAAAGGAGAAACCCAAGAAGTCACTCAGCATGCGATTGTTCTCTCATTTAAATTTTTCCCGTTCTCGAAATTTAACAACGTATGGGTGGAGCGTAGAGAGAAAGGCTTAATCGCGGACTCTTTTGGTATGACGTTCCTGGCCTTTTCTTCCTTAAATCGGACTCTACAAGAATTAATATATGACGTAAATTATGTATTTTTACAAAACCTTTAATCTAGGTTTTATTATCGTCTAATGTAATACTTTACGAGTTATAATGAAAAAATCGAATTTTCAGGATTTTTCAAAGGTATACCCCTAAAATTTGCTTTTTTGATTGTAACTTGTAAAGTACTGCATTTAAATAAAAATATTATTAAACCTAAATTAAAGGTTTTGTAAAAATACACAATCTATGTTTAATAAAATTTCTTGTAGCTTTTATAGTTTTTAAGATACTGACGTATGAAATTTTCTTTGGTCTAAATATTACGTAAGAAACAAGATAATGCATTATTTAGCTACTTTTTCATAAAGAAAAAATTATACGAATAAATTTATTTTTTGAGAAAATAAAAACTTCAGATTTTTTAATAGCCAAAGAATAGCTCTTTTCAACTAGCCCAGGTTTGTTGAAATCGGCTCAGCCGTTTCGAAGATACAGGGTGTGTTTTACGGAAACCTTTAAATACCATTTTATTTTTAGAGATATACCAAAAATTGTCCAACAAACAAGGTTCAGATTATCCTCGACTTTATAGATCAGACATTTTTTTGTTAGGTTAATATAGAAAATCAGAATCACTTTAGATTGGATGCAGTTACGCCCCCTAGGGGCCATTTCAAAAACTTGAAAATAATTTCCAGCCATTTCTCTTAACCTTTTTTACTGAAAATATTTTTTCCCAACGTTACGCAATAAGCAGTTTTCGAGATACAGCCGGCGTCCTTTCTTATTTGGAGACGCGGTACATTCAAGTTCCATATTAAACGCGTCAGTAAACGCGATATTTTACTTATAGTCCCCTCTATTTTCCTAGTTGGCGCCAATGTCACTTTTTATTCACGACATTTTAAGCTGTACTTTAACTGGAATAATGACACTATACCATTTGTATTTCAACGATTGTGCAGTATGCACGACCCTCTTAGTAAAAAAGTATATTTTTTTGGTTAACTATAATTTATTATTTCTAGTAGTTCGAAAATCTTTAGTAAGTAAAATAAGTAAACTTACGCTTTCTTTAGTGATTTTTTTTTCAAAAGAATATCCATATTTTTGGAATGGTATTACAATAATGACATTATTTATTAAGTGTCACTTTATTAACATAAACATTTTTACTTGTTATTTTAGAACGACTGCAACGCTGTTTGTTTAATGCATTTTTTTAAATAAATAGTCTCTAATATAATTCAAAAATTATAATTATTGGATGTCAAATTTTTCTTTGTCTCATTATTAAAACACATATAAGTATATATATATATATATATATATATATATATATATATATATATATATATATATATATATATATATATATATATATATATATATATATATATATATATATAAATATTATATATATATCCCTTTAAAAAAATTAAAACTAAGAAACCCCTTACCAGCTAAAATTTATGGACTTAAAATTTACAAAGAAAACTTTCCCTTTTTAGACCTAAGTATCATGTGTCCAGTCTAAATTGGCTCCCGGGAAATTTTTAAAAAAAATAAAAATTGTCGTACATAAAAAGATTATTATATTAGATTAAAAAATTTAAAGAAAATAAAAACGTTAAATTTTAAAAAAAATATTCTTTTTCCCTTTGATGTTGTCTTTTTTAATCCCAACACCCCAAATATCCCTGCCACAACAATAATAGGAAAAATGGTCAAAAATTTAAAAAAAAAATTTCAGATGTCCCAAAAAGACAAAATTAAAAATAAAATCAGGATTTTTTTAAAACCCCAAAAATTTTCTTTTGAAGATAAGGTGTCTAAACAAATAAAAGGGTTTTTGATTTTGTTCAATCTCTAGGGGTTATTGCACAATTAGTCTTGAAGAAAATCTTGAGGAAATTGTACTAAAAAAAACCTAAAATTTGTAGTTCACATTTTCAGTGAGACATACTAATTGTCTAAATCTAATAGTGACGTTTCACGTCCAATTCACTTTTGTCGCGTCCCCTTTTTCGTCATGGCCCACTAATAACAAATTATAGAGCCGTATAGCACTTTTACAATACAAAATGTTAAATTGCTAATTATTTGAAAACTGTACATTTTTCGGAAAACCATTAATACAAAGTTACCATATTTATTAAATGCTTAATACGATTAAAATATAAAAGTAGGGGGTTTCTATTTAAAAAATTGACTTCTTACGTTTTTTATCAGTTAATGTTTGTACATCACTTTTAGTCACCCTGTATTAATTCACAACCAAAATATCCACTCAATATACCCAATTGGGCCTCTTTTCACAAGAAATTTATGCCGTATAGGAAAAATTTCTCCTTATTTTGGGGTCTGCAAACGTCATTTTTGATATAAAATTCATGATATGTCGAAAACAGTTAAACTTAGGTATAGCATATTATACACGAAATATATCTAGAATTTTCTGAGGAATCCAAAAATGCAATAAAATATAGGGTGTTCCATTAAAAACAAGGAAGTTAGCATCGACTTCCGGTACAACCGGAAGTGCCACCATCTTGAAAATATTTTAGATGAGTTGCTCTCATCGATATTAGTAAACTACCAAATTTTCAAAATTTTCCGTTGCTAAGTTTTTGAGAAATCGACCGCGTCGGTTCGTCGTGGGACACCCTGTATAGCCAGTCGTTTAAGATGGCAGTTAAAAAAATTCCAACTCTTACCAATATATGGCGCTATGTATCGGCAGTACGCGCTTTTGTTGTGCCGAAAAAAATTGAAAAGGCAAGTATTTCATTGGTTTTATGTTAAACCTAAGTCAAAAATTGTTAGAACACGTTAGTTCCTATGTTGTGAACGTGATTTTATAATCGATTTTGTATTAAATTTACTTTTATCTTGTAGTTTAATGTTTTGTTATAAGTATAATCTCAAAATCGTCAAAATTATTTTACTGTGTCAGTGCTTTTGTGTGTATGGCCATCTTATCATGAAGGTATGATTTATATGACCATATTTTTTAAGGCTTGTATGGCCATATTATTTTTATTTATTAATCAATTTATTTTTTGTTTTCAGATGCCAAAATACATTCGATTATCGAACCGTGGTAACTGGACACAAGAACAGTTATCAAATGCAATTAATGCTAAAAAACTAGAATATGTATGAATATAACATTCCAAGAAAAACTTTAAAGCGGCGTTTAAAGAAAAACAATCCTAGAAAGAAACATTTGGGCCCAGGTACTACATTCGGCTTGAATGAAAATGAAAGAAATCTCTGTGGTCATATACAGAAAATGCAGTCTATGGGATTTCCCTTAACCAGGAGCGATCTGCGGACAATTGTATTTAAATTTGCACAACAGTTACATTTAAAACATACATTCAATACAGAAAAGCAGAAAGCTGGATATAATTATGTGACTGGGTTTTGGAAATAAATCGAGATATTCAAATTCGTAAATTGAAGGAAATATCTATTGCTCGCTTAAAAGGTATAAATCGTAAGGAGGTAGGATCATATTTCGACCTTTTGGAGACCGTTTTGAGGGATAACGAATTTTTTACTGAGCCTTTTAACATCTTCGATATGGATTAAACTGGTCTCCATCTAAATAACCGTCCTGGGGCAGTTCCACCTAAGAAACAAGCTAAAGCCGTAGCCACAATAACGTCGACAGAAAAGGGAGAAACTGTGACGGTAATAGCCTGCTGTAGTGCCAAAGGAGTATTTTTACCTCCCGCTTGCATCATGAAGGGTAAAAATAAAAAACCAGAGTATAAAGATGGTTTACCTCCAGGTACCGTCCTCGACATGTCACAAAAGTCGCCCTACGTAGCTGCGGATATCTTTACAGCTTGGCTTAAAGACCATTTTATTCCTCGAAAACCAACTGATAAGGTCCTACTGATTGGTGATGGACATGCATCGCACTGTTCGGTTGAAGTTCCTGAACTGCCCGAAGCAAATGACATTATTCTATTTTGTTTGCCAAGCCATACTACTCTTCAACCCTTAGACAGAGCTTTTTTCAAGTCCCTAAAATAGTATTTTTATGAATAAATAATCATCCAGGTCGAAGGATCACCCTATCACAATTTGGCACTCTTTTGACAGAATATTGGGGAAAATCTACGTCTCAAAGGAATGCTTCTTCTGGAATCAGCTCAACTGGAATATATCCATTTAACCCGTCCATTATTCCTGATTATTATTTTATATCAGACTTCTAAGAAGAGCAAAATAAAGGACCAATACAACCTAACGTTTCGAATGGAAGTCAAATCCCAGAAACAGTGGGTCGTGAGTCGAGGTCACTCCAACCAGAAACCTCAAAATCTGTTACAGACATTATCGAAAGTCTTTCTTAATTTCTTTGTGAATTAAGTCCAGTCCCAGAAATTGATAACACTGCAAGAAAACGTGCAAAACAAGAAGCAGAAATGCTGACTTTAAAAGAAAGTATTATAGAAAGAAAACAAAAAATAGATAAGAAACAAAAAGTTAAAGTCCCAAGCCTCGTTTGTATAAAAAGAAAGCAGAATCAAATTTTGAAAAAGAATTTTAAGTACATTTGGATAGAGAAGATTCAGCTGGAGAAGACTACGAATATGATTGTATAAGGTGTGGTGGAAACTACTACAAAACTGAAAAAATCAAAGATTAGATTCAGTGTATTTACTGTCTTAAATGAATGCATAAAAATTGTACTTGGTTTGAAAATACTTGTGACACATGTGAAAAAAGGAAAAAAAAGACTAAAGATAGGAAAAATCAAGGCAAGGAAAAAGGCAAAGAAAAAAGGACGAAAAAATAATATGGCCATCTTCTACGCTTTGCTATGGCCATCTAACACGGATGGGTTGGATAAGATTGCCACTTACTTAGTTTAAAAAAAATAATTACTAAAATGTCAATTGATAAATTGTCACCAAAGTCTTTCAAACCAAATTTGATAATTTCTTTTTGTAATTATTATTTAAAATTCTACCTTAAAAAAAATACGGCCATATCATCCTGAATTACCCTACGTTTAAAGTATATATCCTTAATTTTTATAACATTTACGACCGAGTGATGATCGCGTTGTTAAAGCAATGGACTTAGCAATTGTTAAAAGTTAACAACGGTTTAGAATGTTTAACAAAACGTCATTGTCAGTGTTATTTAATGATTTTAGTAGGCAACCTGTCAAAATCTGACATTTTGTTAAATATTCTAAACCGTTGTTAACTTTAAACAATTGCTAAGTTAACAAGGTTTAGAATGTTTAACAAAATGTCAGATTTTGACAGGTTGTCTACTAAAATCATTGAATAATAGTGACAATGACGTTTTGTTAAACATTCTAAACCGTTGTTAACTTTTAACAATTGCTAAGTCCATTGCCAAATTTAACGACGCGGTCACCACTCGGCCGTTAGTTGACATTTTTCTTGATTTTCTTCTTATAAAAACTTAAAATTGTTTACTAAACATTTTTAAATTAAACTTCTTTTTAGTACAAAGTGTTTAAAATGAAAATTTATGTTTACAAAAAGAAATTTAAAAATATTTGATAATTTTGTCCATGAGTATAGTTTAAGCTTAGTGTCTAAAACAAATTTAACCAGGTATTATAATTATCTTTTAAATACATAGCAAATATTAACAAAACAACTGCCATAAATATTGTTAATAAAAAAATATCAACCAATCAAAAATTTCCTCTAAACATAAAAAATAATCTACTGTAAAATTAAAAATTTGGCACAGAGTTACTTTTGTTTTCAACGTGCGATGTATAATACTGAAATAATTTTAAAACTTAATTTTGTACACATTAAAAGTTATTTTATTAAAACCGGATATGGTGTATTATGGAAAAATATTAGTATTAATAAATGACAGAAGTATAGCTTACGTAGGATAATACAATATTTAATAGCTCTGATTTTCAAAACATTATGGTCAATGATAATAATACCACTGTTAAGTTCGGCTTTATCGATTACAGTTGTTTAATATCATTTAATATCACTAGTATCAATATTATTTGCTTTTAAATGCTTTGTTTCTATATCTTTTGAAAATTAAAGCTTTATTTAATGTATAGCAGAATTATTATGCGATTAAAATAGGGTAACTCATTTTTTAAATAAAGTCTATTGGTTTAAAGTATAAGCTGTTGTTCTGTCACTTTTAACTTAAGCATAATAAAAAAGACGTCCAAATGGGAATAAAATCCTTAATTAAACTTTCACCTAATGAAAAAAGGAACATATGTTCTATGTTGTTGTGGCGGATTAATTTACTAAAAACATTTTTTGAGTTTTCTTGCCAAATAAAAATTACCATTAAATATATTTAAAAAAATGTCTAAAAATACACAATGTTTCGATGACAAATCGGGAGCCAATTTTCTCATATTGAAAAAATAATTAAAGGATATAGATAGCACTATTTATTGTATTCAAAAAGTGAGTTTAAAGTGAGCCCTAGTGACGTTTAACACTCTAGTAACACTATTGTCTATAGTTACTGACAATTATTTAGACAAAAGTAATTACAATTTAGAAGTTTATTTACCAGGGAGACTTTTTAGTGTCGCGAAATTATATTTTTTGATTCTAAATAATTTTTTTTTTTTTAGGTTAGACTTAATCTTTATATATGTAAGTACTGAAAATAAAGACTACACTACTGTATGCTTTTATTGTTTAAATCTTAATGCCCACATAGAGTTCTAAAGTACATGTAAAAAAAAAGAAAGCAAATTTATTGGATCCGTATAGGTTTAATTATAATTTAGGTAATTGATACATATTTTTTTATTATTTTATTTATTAATGTGTTTATTTTTACTAAATATTAAACTTTTATACAAAAAGTAGAAAATAATAAAAAATGTATATTTTCAAAGGTGTGTGGTAAAAAATAAATGTGTAGGTACTTGGTGTTCCTATGAATTTCGTAAAAAAAAATATGCATCGATTTGTATGTGTAGATCATCTAATAACTTCTACACATGACTTAATTTTTTACAATGTCTATTTAATATATATATATATATATATTATATATATATATATATATATATATATATATATATATATATATATATATATATATATATATATATATATATATATATATATATATATATATATATATATATATATATATATATATATATATTATATATATATATATATATATATATATATATATATATAATATATATATATATATATATATATATATATATATATATATATATATATATATATATATATATATATATATATATATATATATATATATATATATATATATATATATATATAATATATATATATATATATATATATATATATATATATATATATATATATATATATATATATATATATATATATATATATTAATTTTACATTTAATAAGCAAATATGGGTGATTTTACTTAGATCTGCGTACACTCCACACAAGCGTGTATTTATTTTTTACAAAAATAATAGATGTTCGACACCACCAGTTGAAATCAAAACTTTTTTAGATTTGCCATCTTAAATTGTAACCATTTTAAAATTAGGAAAACCACATCTATACACAGAACACTGCTTTCGTTTTTTTGCGGTTGATATATTTGACCCTTGAGTTAATAAACAAGAAAACTAATTTTGAATATTTGTCATTTTACGAAATTAAAAAATGCTGGAAGTTAGGGACAATTTCAGAGAAGGCAGGTCTATATTTAATATTTCTTAATATTTAATTAATAACAATAAAAGTGTCAGTAATTATTATTAAAAAGATAAAAATTAAACTAAAAAATATCAAGTAATAAAATACCCACTAGCTACGACTTGTTAATGTTCACGTTTAATAAGCTAAAATATTACGCTTTAAGCACAGTAAAAATGTACGGTATACGAGAAAAAGTTAATAATTTAATTTTCAGTACTAAAATACTGTCAATAATAATATATCAGGAAAATTGTAAAAAGAATGCAATTTCATTATATTAAAAAAGATTAACTTTTTGATGATATGTTCGATATTTTGGAATAATTTTTATTTAAAAAAATATGTTATTATTATAATATACTAAATAATATTTAATAATTTTTTAATTGGCGTAAAACCCAAAAATGAATATTTAACTTTCAGCAAAAAGAAATAAAAAGCAAAATAAATGTATTACCAGTAGCACAATTTGAATACGGGTCGACACATTAAAAGGCGGTTTTTCTGAACAATTAAGTTGGCTTTCACCAAAACACGCGCTTGGCTTTATACTGCTTTAGTTATCTGACCCGAAAGTTTATATGTTAAAATGATTGCCTTAGCACATACACAGCGCACTGCCTTTTAAAGCAAGGCAATCGGACCCAAATACAAGGGGCAAATAATTTAAAAATAAAATTCCACAAATTTTACCCCGTTGTAGTATTTCAGAAAAGAGAGGCCTTTTTCCTTTTAATAACAAAAATCACTAACTACAAGAAATGTAGCTAATTAGTGAGATCATGGGTTTAGGCGGGCCAGGATAAAGCGCCACGATCACATCGTGAAGCAGGTCGCAAAAATTGCAAAAGAAAAAGGACACAATGTGGATGTAGAACCGCCCATCCGGTCAATCAATGGTGCACTTAGAATTCCTGATCTGGTGCTTCTTAATGAGACTGACATCACCATAATCGATGTTTGTGTTAACTGGGAGGGCCCGGAACAATTATTGCTAGCGGGCGCTAACAAACGCGCAATATATACCGACGCCCATTTTGTTAGAGGTGTTGAGCGCGTCTACCCGGGGAAACCGGTTTCCTTCTGAGCAAGAGAGAGATTAGGGACATGGTTTGTCGAGTGATTATTGGGAGCATAATTACGCACAAGGCATTCGTCAGAAACTAATGGATTGGCATTTATCTTAAGTTTGTCTATGACATCGGGTCATCTTCCCTTTAAGAGTTGGCATACGATGCTTCCTATTTTATTCACTTGTATGTTCCTTTTTTTAAGCTTAATATTTTGCTGGCTAGAACCGCCTCATAAATGGGCTCTACCCTCTGCACTTTAACATCGTGCTGAGGCGGGGGCTTTTTCTTATTTCCTTCACAGTCAGGCTTCACCATAGACCGTTCAAAAGCGCGTCACGCTTATAATTGAAGTTTTAGCTATATAAAAAATTTGCTTTGGTTTTATGCACATAGTTTAGTCTGCAACTGAACAAACAGATGCCTGAATATTTATTGACTATGCAAACACAATGAAAGTAAATGTTAGATAGATCCGTAGTCCTACGAGAAGGTTTAAAATATAAACCAAATTTGGCTGTCACTTTTTATTTAATTTCAATAAGTATCTCCTTAGATACATATCATTAAAGTATATGTTCAATAGTAACATCGTTGTGAGAGTTTCATATTACCAATTTTATGAAATGTTTTTGATTGGACGCGAAACCTCTGATGCATAAACCGGAAAACATCATCATCAAAATTAAATTTTCAGCCGCTCAAATCATCTTTAGTTATTTAAATAGACCAAAATCACATAGTTTTAAATTTGTTCGATTTACCGTTAAAAATTTAAAAAAGTAGTACTTTTTGATACCTTTTATAAATTTATTAGATGTCCAAGTTTATGCCTCTACTAATTTAACCCGAGCCACAAGATACAGGAAGGTTATTTATTAAAACTTTTCCTGTGAATGGTAAAACATTCAAAGTCATGAGGTATAAACTATAATTTGTTATAATTTTATGTTAAAAGGGTACAAGTACAAGTAATCTGACATATAAGATTATAGAGGAGTGATAACTTAGAAAAGAAATAATACTTTTCAAACTTCCACAATTTTTATTTTTAAGTTTTATTTATACAAAAGAAAACTCGACATGTTTCATAACACTGTTGCTTCATCAAAGGAGTTTAAGAGACTGGTATTACTATAAACTAAAACTTACAACCAACATGCACACAAATAAGCAGGTAGATATTTACAATAGGAAAAACCTAATTTTATTATATTTACCTATTAATAAAACAGATTCAATAACGGAGAAGAATTTAAGTCTAATTGATTGTTTAAAAGAATATTAGAATTTTGAGCTTGTTTATTTCCATAGTTCTAGCAAATTTAATTTTACACTTTTGTTTTCAATATGTAGAATGTCATAGTTAAAATTAAATGAATGTTGTTCTTCTATTAAATGGTTGGAGTAATTAGAATCTTTTTCTTTTTAACAAAACTAGAATAATGTTCATTAACACGTTTATCAGAAATTCCTACCCGTTTGTCCTATGTAAATTTTTGGACAGTCATTACATTTTAATTTATAAACACCCGATTTCTTTCCTTTATTGGTTTTAGTTTTATTGTTTTAATATACTTCCCTAAATTATTAACGGATTTAAAGGCAACATTAATATTTAAGTGTTTTAAAAAAGTACCTATTTTACTACTAATATGACCTAATATGTAATCACTTTGTAATTCTTTTTGGTTCTTTTACAGTGGGATAAACTAGATTTATTGCTTTTTTATATAATTTTTTGTTTAACATTTTTTCAATTATTTTTGAAGTGTATCCATTATTTACGGCAATTTGTTTAATTATATTTAATTCTTTTTGAAAGTTAACTTTATTTAAGGGTAATGTTATTAATCGATGAATCATACTGAAAAAAGAAGCTAATTTTTGTTGTATTGGATGACATGAAGTATTGTGAATGGTAATATCAGTATGAGTAGGTTTATGGTTAACAGAAAAGTCATGTTTATTGTTGATTTTATTGATACTCAGGTCAAGAAAGTTTATCGAATTATTCTGCTCTTTTTCTATTGTAAATTTTATGTTTTCATGTATGCTATTTATAAAATCAAGAAAACTATCTAGTTGTCTCTCAGTGCCCGTAAAACATGCCAAAACATCATCAACATATCTATACCAATAAATAAATTTATTAAAAAGAGGATTTTTAGAAATAATAGATTCTATAGAATCCATAAAGATTTCTGCTAGGAGAGGACTTAAAGGGTTACCCATGATAAGATCTTCCTTACTTGTATACAATTTATCATTGAACTCAAAATAGTTTTGTTCTAAACAGGCTTCTAAGGCGTTAATTATTTCTTGTTTTTTAACTAAATTAACATTGTTACTTATCAAAAGTTTTTCAACAAGTTTTACGGTGTCACTTAAGGGAATACTAGGGAATAGATTAGTAACGTCAAATGAAACCAGTTTAGCGTTATTTGGTAGAATTATGTCTTTAATTTTATTGACTAAATCGTAAGAATTTTTGATAGCGTATTTTGCAGAGAAGTTAGTATTAGTATTAATAATGTTAATTAAGCATTTAGAGAGGTTATATGAAGGAGCTGAGACAAATGAAACGACTGGTCTTATAGGATTCCCAATTTTGTGAATTTTTATAAGCGATTAAAGTTTTATTAGTTTTATTTCTTGCTTTGGAGAAGTTTCTTTCGAAAGAAACTTCTCCAAAGCAAGAAACAAAACTAATAAAACAAATTAAAAATAAATCTGATAATATTGTATTTACTAAGGCTGACAAAGGCATTACTGTAATAGCTATTGACAAAACAGATTATATTCAAAAAACTTTAGATTTCTTAGACCCAATTAAATACATACAATTGAAAACAGACCCCACGAACAAATACCAAAAAATAATTGAATCGTTTATTGTTAAAAGAGGCCAAGTGACATTTTAGGGCATTTTCGTTTTGTAACGGAAAAACACATTTCATATATAAACGCATCCTTTAGTGCAGAACAAATCCAACTACACATACCGTATATGCTTTATTTCAATGTACAACTGAAGCCGTTTATTGAAGAAACAATCCAAGTACAGCAGTTAGCTTGTTTCTGCAGTAAACGGGAACAGTGTATAGACACATAACCTAAAAAATTAGTGTGTTTATAATAAGTAGTGGATGCAACCGAAACGTTTAAAAGTCGTAGTTTTGTTAATATTTAAGTAAATATATAATGGAGGAAATACAGGAACCTCCTATTAAAAGAAAAAGAGGTGTTGTTAACCCCTCAAATTATCAGAGAAATCGTATAAAGTCTTCCAGGACCCACGGAAAAGAGTACAGAAACTACAGGGGTAATATTGTTGCTGCCAAAGCGATTGGAAATTCTTGCAGGTAAGGTTTTTTAATCATACACTCTTTGCTAATTCTAAACCCTATCTTTTCCTTTTTAGTTGTCCATTAAAATGCTTTGAGAAAGTTAATGAAGAAAACAGAAATAACGTTTTTAAAATATTTTATGAAATTGGAACTAAAAATGAGCAGGATATATACCTACAAGGACAAATACAAGTATGTGGCGTGCAAAGACGAACTACTAATAATGCTCCAGGAAACGAAAAAAGGACTCGATCATATACTCATTTTGTCAAGATAGGAGGAAAAAATATTAAAGTATGTCAAAAAGCTTTTTTAAGTATTCATTCAATTTCGAAACAACGCTTACAAAGAATAAAAGTATTGCTAAGTAATAATCAAACTCCAGAGGATAAACGAGGAAAAAATGTGAAATCGAATGTGGTTCGCCAACAACACAGAGAGGAAATAAGGGAACATATTTCTTGTTTTCCAGTTAAAACTCTCATTATTCTAATAGAGTACAAGTATCTTGATGCGGAACTTAACGTTAAAATTATGTACAGCCTTTCAAAGAAAGATATCCAAATTCACCTGTGAAATATAGCTATTATATAAAGTTTTTAAAGAAAATTTTGATTTACATTTTGGAAGACCGCAAGTAGACGTCTGTAACACATGTGAAGATTTATCCCTGAAAATAAAAAACCCAAAGTTAAATGATGAGGCCAAACGAGTTGCAGTTGCTGAAAAAATCGTGCACCAGCGTAGAGCTAACAAATTCTACACGCTCTTAAGGCGACTACGGATGAATGCAAACAACGTGAAGATTTGACCGCATTTTGTTTTGATTTTATGCAAAACCTGCAGTTGTCTGAATTTCCAACACAAGATAAATTTTATCTGTCACAGTTAACAGTAAGCTTGTTTTGTATAACAGATTTAAAAACACAAAAATCCTTCTTCTATATTTACCATGAGGGACAGGCAGCAAAGGGCCCAAACGAAGTTTGCTCTTTCATTTTAGATTACATTAAAAATGTTGCTCCCGAAGAAGCCACCGAGTTGCGGCTATTTTGCGATAATTGCCCCGGGCAAAATAAAAACCATACCTTTGTGAGAATGTGTATGGCTCTTAAACAACTGGTAGATTTCAGAAAATAACACAATATTATCCAATACGAGGCCATTCATTTCTACCATGCGACCGAGCATTTGGCACGATAAAAGAAAATTGCGAAGATTTGACAGAGTGTATAATCTACATCAATATACAGAGCTTATAGTCCTCTCTAGTGCTAAAAACGCTTTTACCGTTAAAGAAATAAAAACAAAGGACATTATAAACTTTAAAAGTTGGTGGCCGAAATTTTATAAAGCAACTGCATATCGAACGAAACTAAGACAGAGAAAGATAGAAATAAGAAAGTTCAGTTCTCAGTTTCGAAGTTTCATCACTTGATTTACGATGAAGATAATGTGGTCAAAGCCTCCGAATTTGTGAATGGTATGACGTGGCATATCTTTAAGGACTTACGGCAGCCTCAAACATCTAAATCAGTTCTTAAGCTTCCTACGACAGTGGCGTACAAAGCTCCATTACCCATAGCAGCAGTAAAACTTGACAACCTGAAAACGCTATTACGTTGGGTTAACGAGGAGAATAAGGAATATTACCATAATATTCAAAAGAAATCACCCACCAAAGGACGAAAAGCAAAAAAAACAAAAATTAGAATTTAAAAAATGTTTTGTCAACTTAGTTATGATAAAATAAAGATTTTCTAAATTAATATTTTTTCGTTTATTGCAGAAAGAAGTCATGTGCATTTTTCAAATGTCATTTTAGAAGGCGTACAAGAAAAAAAATACTTTTTTTTTTCATGAAAATTACTGATTATACTTCAAGTATTTAAAAATGCCGATATAATTTATAATGTTCTCTCGATTTTCAAAATTAATCGTTTTTTTCGTTTCCTGAAAAGTTTTGAAAATGCCACTTGGCTTCTTTTAACAATAAACGATTCAATTAGAAGCATATTGGAGAATTGTAAAAGTTTGTTTTCTGAAATGGATCTACGCAAATTAACACTCATGAATCCTTTGCCTCCTAAGTTATATTCGCTTATAAAAATTCACAAAATTGGAATCCGATAAGACCAGTCGTTTCATTTGTCTCAGCTCCTTCATATAACCTCTCTAAATGCTTAATTAACATTATTAATACTAATACTAACTTCTCTGCAAAATACGCTATCAAAAATTCTTACGATTTAGTCAATAAAATTAAAGACATAATTCTACCAAATAACGCTAAACTGGTTTCATTTGACGTTACTAATCTATTCCCTAGTATTCCCTTAAGTGACACCGTAAAACTTGTTGAAAAACTTTTGATAAGTAACAATGTTAATTTAGTTAAAAACAAGAAATAATTAACGCCTTAGAAGCCTGTTTAGAACAAAACTATTTTGAGTTCAATGATAAATTGTATACAAGTAAGGAAGGTCTTATCATGGGTAACCCTTTAAGTCCTCTCCCAGCGAAATCTTTATGGATTCTATAGAATCTATTATTTCTAAAATCCTCTTTTAATAAATTTATTTATTGGTATAGATATGTTGATGATGTTTTGGCATGTTTTACGGGCACTGAGAGACAACTAGATAGTTTTCTTGATTTTATAAATAGCATACATGAAAACATAAAATTTACAATAGAAAAAGAGCAGAATAATTCGATAAACTTTCTTGACCTGAGTATCAATAAAATCAACAATAAACATGACTTTTCTGTTTTCCATAAACCTACTCATACTGATATTACCATTCACAATACTTCATGTCATCCAATACAACAAAAATTAGCTTCTTTTTTCAGTATGATTCATCGATTAATAACATTACCCTTAAATAAAGTTAACTTTCAAATAGAATTAAATATAATTAAACAAATTACCGTAAATAATGGATACACTTCAAAAATAATTGAAAAAAAGTTAAACAAAAAATTATATAAAAAAGCAATAAATCTAGTTTATCCCACTGTAAAAGAACCAAAAATAATTACAAAGTGATTACATACTTAGGTCATATTAGTAGTAAAATAGGTACTTTTTAAAACACTTAAATATTAATGTTGCCTTTAAATCCGTTAATAATTTAGGGAAGTATATTAAAAACAATAAAACTAAAACCAATAAAGGAAAGAAATCGGGTGTTTATAAATTAAAATGTAATGACTGTCCAAAAATTTACATAGGACAAACGGGTAGGAATTTCGATAAACGTGTTAATGAACATTATTCTAGTTTTGTTAAAAAGAAAAAAGATTCTAATTACTCCAACCATTTAATAGAAGAACAACATTCATTTAATTTTAACTATGACATTCTACATATTGAAAACAAAAGTGTAAAATTAAATTTGCTAGAATCCATGGAAATAAACAAGCTCAAAAATTCTAATATTCTTTTAAACAATCAATTAGACTTAAATTCTTCTCCGTTATTGAATCTGTTTTATTAATAGGTAAATATAATAAAATTAGGTTTTTCCTATTGTAAATATCTACCTGCTTATTTGTGTGCATGTTGGTTGTAAGTTTTAGTTTATAGTAATACCAGTCTCTTAAACTCCTTTGATGAAGCAACAGTGTTGCGAAACATGTCGAGTTTTCTTTTGTATAAATAAAACTTAAAAATAAAAAATTGTGGAAGTTTGAAAAGTATTATTTCTTTTTTAAGTTATCACTCCTCTATATAATGGACTTCCACCAAGTAAAAGCCGACTCAATACAATATAAGATTATATATTACATCTAAAATCATAAACTACGTTTGGGCTGACTTCCTCGAGCTTATTTGGAATCAAACAATAATTGTTATTTGGAAAAATATATTATTCTACACTATACCTACAAAATACATTTATTGTTATTTCAATCATTAGACAGACCCAATGCCTAGAAAATGTTTATCCGATTGGCATTAAATTATTTTGATAACTTTTTTTACTTATCTCCGGTAGCGTAGTGGTCAGAGTTTCGGCTGGCCACCCCGGCGATCCGGGTTTGATTTCCAGTCGGAGAGACATTTTTAGGTAGTACTTATTTAAAATAACGTCTGTGGTGGCACTACCGCGTTGTCTAAAAGGTGCTGTGAAATGCAACATTTGCATGTTTCAGTTCTTGGGCAACGTTGACGGAACTGGGAAAGAAATGGGTTAAACACCGGAACACCCGGCACTCACGGTACTTAGGTGTGTATATATATATATATATATATATATATATATATATATATATATATATATATATATATATATATATATATATATATATATATATATATATATTTTTTTGTAGTATATAATATACATATATAATAACCCTTCGTAAGCTGCCATAAAGATAAAAAAAAATCTCCTAACCCAAACTGGCTGCAAACCTAAATCCAAAGCTAACTGCCTCGAAACAGCCTCCGCACGTACAGTTCAGCCAAGCAGCAGGACACTAAAGGCCATTATATGCTGAGATCAGTCAGCAACTAGATCCCAATTAAATTAGGGATGTTTAAGACAAGTTTCCAAGGAAAGCTGTCTACGGAAAACAGACTAAGAAAATAGTTTTAAAAACCCAGGTGTGCGGTAACCAAAGAAAGACCTGTGCTAAGATATGTCCAAGATGGCTTTTATAACCTTTATTTAATTATTTGAAAAAATAACTTTATAAAATAATAAAAGTCTTTCATAAAATTCTACAAGTTATTGAACTTAGCAACAAATATAATAATGACCTACTATAGATGACTTATCTAGAACTAAAAGATCACAGATTCACTTTTAAAGTTTAGTGTAGTGACAAAATTACTAGGGTTTTGAGCTTATATAACCCCTGTTACTGAATAAAAGGAAACAGATATGACGAAATGTTATGCAAGTCAAGTTGTTGTCCAAACACATCAAAATACACTATATTAAAAAAATTTACTGCATTGTACAGAATTTGAGATATTTTTATTTTATATTTTAAAGTACGAAAATATCACCAAATTATTGATTTTTCTAATTAAGTCAAACAATAATTTTTTATTTTAAGAGTTAAAGTATAAACCGAAATTATCACCTAATTAATACGGGTTTTAAAAATTAATCTTAAAAAGCAAAAAATCCTCTTTAAGTAAAGTAATAATTACACAAATAAAATTATTACTTGCATTCTAATTTACATTAAATTATTGCTAAAATTAAAACACTTAATTCGTTACAATTCTAGAATATACATTTTTAAATGTCATAGTTTCAATCATTTTAAATATTAATTACTAGTACAATAGTATGCAACCAACCATACTTTAGCGGTAGGGCAACTTATACCTCGCCATCCATTTGCCTGAATTAGACTCGTGAAGTTATTACATATTGGAAACTATGCAAACAATTAAATATAATAAAAAATTTGAGACCATTGGTTTATATGAAATTTAAAATAAATGACAAAGGTTGTTAAGTGTTGATTGATTTTTATACATTATATTTTAACGAACAAAAGGAACGTTTGTGGAGACCCGCCAACAGACTCGAATGAATCACTTGTTTACGCATTTTGCTTATCTGTATTTTTTGTAGTATCGATAGGTTGCCGAAGGTACGGACGGCATTCTTTGTTGACTTGTCGTGTTAGATGTGTTGTGTGTATTTTTGTGTGTATTAAAAGTATATTCGGAATATTTAGAAAATACTATTTTGTAAGTATTTAATAAATTCATTATATTTAAATGTTTTATGTGTTAGTAATTATTATTATTAATGTGGGCTACCACAATTTGGCGACGAGTAAAAAAAAACTTTATACAGAAAAGAATATACCTAGAATAAAAATAAAATAAATTATACAGAGTAGAGTAAATTTTTTTTATTTTGTACAAAGAGCTAGCTCATTTGCGTAAAACGAGAAATATATGTGTTCTAAAAAGAAATTAAGAGAAATGTACTATTTTAGGTGGAGTGGATTAAATTCTGCTATAAAGGAGTGGATTAAATTCTACTGAATTGCTGAGTGGTTTAAATTCTACAATAAAGGAGTGGATTCAATTCTGCTATTAAAGGAGTTGATTCAATTCTACAATAAAGGAGTGGATTCAATTCTACTAAAAGAAAAGAAAAAGATTGAGTGGTAAGAAAAGAAAACTTTCGAATAATTTTATTGTAGACACGCATAAATTATGGTTTTTATAAATAATTAAATACTATTCACACTTTTCTCATATGGAGCTACTAGCAAATTCCATAAGAGTTCGCTCGGTAACATCACTGATGACATAACATTAAGGGGTAGTTACACCAACTATGAGTAATGTAGTATAGTGTGAGAATATAAGTGTTTTATATATATTCACTTAAATATCTCTGATATACAGGGTGTCCATTTAATACTCCGGTCTTCTATTGCAGCTCTATCGTTAATTTAATGAAAATTTTGATTCACGTTATATTAATGAGGATAACCAAAACTACTTTCTAAAAATAATTTGACTTATACAGGGTGTTCCAAAAGAGCGTGGTATATAATTTTTTTTTCCGGATATAATTATGCACTACATTAAAAGAATAGTATATAGGGACTAGAAATAATTTTCCTTCCAGATAAACCAAAACCCATCACAATGGAGCAGTCGTCTATTAAACATTTCGCTTGTGAGTCTATGGATAAGGGTCTGTTAGCTCTTGAGTGGAGAAAATGGATCCGCTCAGTAAAATTATATTTAGATGCTGAAGAAATTACAGATGTTGTAAAAAAAAATAAATTACTACACCTTGGAGGACCACAGCTCCAGGAAATTGCATTTGGCCTACCAGGCGCTATTGTTGATTATGACCCTGAAATTAGAAACGATGTTTTTAAAGTACTGGTAGATAGCCTGGATAGCCATTTTTCGCCCCAACAAAATCCGTGTTTTGAAAGACACATATTTCGCAACATGAAACCTGAAGAGGGAGAATGCCTAAACAAATACCTTATAAGATGTAGAACACAAGCCAACAAGTGCTCTTTTGGAAAGAATGAACAAGAGGCACGGGAAATTAACATTAAAGATAAGTTAATTGATATGTGGGCACCGATTGACCTAAAGCGAAAACTGTTAGAAAAGGAATTATCATTAGATGAAATTGTCGACCAGTGTCAAATATATGAACAAACACGCAACGAAAGTTCAATTATGCATAAAAAAGAAGTTTCCCAACTAGATACAGTCGGAGAATCTCAAGTAAATCACATTGAGGACTCAAGAAAACGAAAACGTTGGGAAACTACAAGAAATAGCGAATGTATGCGTTGTGGAGGCAAGCACAGCTTCTCGGAAATGAAAAATTGCCCAGCCATAAGCATTAACTGTCATCAATGTGGTCGCTTGGGACATTTTGCTAGAAAATGTAGGACGGGAAAATCTAAGCGTCCGTTTATTCAAAACAGTGGCAAACACCCTAACATATCAAAAACAAAAAGAATCAATTACGTCGACAATTCGAATGCTGAAAATGTCCCCTCGACTAGTGGGATTGGTAACTACGAATGTTTTGAAGTTACAAGTCCAGCAGGACTTGAACTTAGTAGAAATGATGGAATAATCTCGGTGAACATTGGTGGTGTTGCCATCGATATGCTAATTGATTCAGGAGCCTCATGTAACATTATAAACGGACGGGACTGGGAGGAAATTTTGGAAAATAAAGCTGAAATACTAGATATTCAACAAAACGTGATGAGTACAATAAAACCATATGCTGCAAATAATCCACTTAATATTAAATGCCAATTTACAGCACCTATTTGCATTGGAAATGGCCCTGAGCGTATAGAGACATTTATGGTGATAGAAACTGGAACAACATCTTTATTGGGGAGAAAAACATCTATAACACTTGGGGTTTTAAAATTGGGACTTGATGCTCAAATTAACCACATAGAAAAAGATGAGCCTTTTCCGAAAATTCCTAATATTAAAGTAAAACTTGCAATCGACCCAGATATAAAAACAGTACAGCAACCAGTTCGAAGAATCCCAATAGCAGTTGAAGAAAAAGTTGAAAGGAAACTAAATGAAGCACTGGCTAGAGATATTATAGAACCCGTATATGGGCCCAGTTCTTGGATTTCTCCAATGGTCATAGTCTTTAAACCAGATGATGACATTAGGATTTGCATTGATATGCGGAAAGCTAATGAAGCTATATTAAGAGAGAATTTTCCACTTCCTACATTTGAAAGCTTTATGACTAAACTAAGAGGCGCTACTTTCTTCTCGCGCTTAGACCTAGCTAGTGCATACCATCAGCTGGAATTGGATGAAGACAGTAGACCCATCACAACTTTTATAACACATAAGGAACTATTCAGATACAAGCGATTAATGTTTGGTATAAACTCTGCACCTGAAATATTTCAACGTATATTTCAAAGTATACTGGCCCCTTGTAAGAACTGTCTTAACTACATCGATGACATTATAGTATATGGAGAAACTGAAATCGAACATGATCAACACTTAAATAATTTAAGGGCTGTCTTAAAGAGCCATAATGTGTTGTTAAATGAAAAGAAATGTCAGTACAAGGTTAAGAAATTGGATTTTTTAGGACACATACTAACTTTCTCTGGAATCTTGCCAGACCCAAAGAAAGTTAAAATTATCCGTGATTTTCGGGCTCCATTAAACAAGGAAGAAGTGCGAAGTTTTCTAGGCCTCGTCACATATTTGGGGAAGTTTATATCGGATCTTGGAACTCTGACTGAACCTCTAAGAATACTGATAAGAAATGAGACAAAGTTTCAGTGGGGACAAATTGAACAAGAAAGTTTTGAAAGATTAAAATGCGAACTGGAAAAAATGCCCACTCTGTCATTCTTTGATATTAAGTTGCGCACTCAGCTGATCGCTGACGCCAGCCCAGTGGCTTTAGGGGCAGTTTTGTTACAGATTGACGAGCATAATGAACCTCATGTAATTTCATTTGCCAGTAAAGCCTCTCGGGTGTGGAACGCCGCTACTCACAGACTGAGAAAGAAAGTTTAGCTCTAGTGTGGTCCGTCGAAAGATTTTATTATTACCTTGCTGGAATACATTTTGAATTAATTACTGATCACAAACCACTAGAAGCTATCTTTAAGCCATCATCAAAACCACCTGCAAGAATAGAAAGATGGTTACTTAGACTTCAAGCTTTTAAATTTACTGTTAAGTACAAATCTGTAAAATCAAACATCGCTGATCCTTTGTCAAGATTATGCAAACTAGAAACACATTCAACGTTTGATGAGCCAAATGAATGTCACGTCCAAACAATCATAACGGAAGCAATACCCAAAGCATTGTCGATATCTCAGTTGATTTCTGAAAGTAATAGTGATACAGAAATCCCAGAAGTTATTAAGAAAGTGACAAACAACTCATGGAGTTTAAATGATCAAAGTGTATATTATCCCTTTCGACTGGAACTGACTTCTATGGGACCATTACTACTAAGAGGAAACAAAATCGTAATCCCGAAAAATTTGAGAAGTCAAGTGTTAAAACTTGCACATGAAGGTCACCCTGGGGAAACAGTGATGAAACAAAGGCTGCGTTCAAAAGTCTGGTGGCCACAGATAGACAGAGAAGCGGAAAAGCATGTTAAAAGTTGTCGAGAACGTCTACTGGTATCACAGCCAAACAGACCTTCGCCAATGGTAAGACAAAAGTTTCCATTAGGCCCATGGCAATATTTGGCAATGGACTTTATGTCAGGTGAGCCAAACCCAGATTATCTATTAGTAGTAATCAATTATTATTCCCGTTATGTAGAACCAATTTTACTAAATCAACTACGTCTTCAGCAGTCATTCGAGCCCTTGAAACAGTCTTTTGTCGATTCGGTCTCCAAAAACCATAAAAGTAGATAACGCAACAAATTTTAATAGCGAAGAATTCAAAAGTTTTGTGAAGTAAATGGCATTGATATAGTCAATTCTCCACCCTATTGGCCTCAGGCAAACGGGGAGGTTGAAAATATAAATAAGTCCTTGAAACGACTGCAAATTAGTTACTTAAACAACGAGCGGGACTATCAAAAGCAAATTATAAACTACATTACAATGTATAATGTAACACCTCATGGGACGACAGGTAAATCGCCTTCTGAACTTTTATTTAATCGCAGAATAAGAGACAAAATCCCATGCTTGGAAGATATAAAGATGGAAACTTTGGATGATGAAGTTTATGACAGAATTTGGTTCAAAAGATAAAGGAAAAGAAGAGAAGACAGTAAAAGAAGAGCAAATGAAAATCAAATCAAAGACAGGAGACAAAGTGGTGGTAAAGAACACGTTCTTTCCACATAAACTAACACCAAACTTTAATAGCATAGAATATGATGTACTTGAAAGAAATGGTAATGAGCTGACCCTATTCGGAGACGCAAAGACAATCAAGCGAAATGTTGCTCACGTGAAAAAGATACCGGCCATTCCACCTACCACCGATTCAGCAGTAACCACACCAGGCCCTTCAACGTCCTCACCATTACTTCAGCCTGCACCCGTTCAGCCCATATCAGAAACTGCGACTAACAAGGAGCTGCTTCAAGATGACCATCAACAGGATAAGGAAGATTTAAACCCTCCTCATCTGTCTCCCCTCGTCCTGGTGAAAAAGGAGGGATGTGGAGACCCGCCAACAGACTCGAGTGAATCACTTGTTTACGCATTTGCTTATCTGTATTTTTTGTAGTATCGATAGGTTGCCGAAGGTACGGACGGCATTCTTTGTTGACTTGTCGTGTTAGATGTGTTGTGTGTATTTTTGTGTGTATTAAAAGTAAATTCGGAATATTTAGAAAATACTATTTTGTAAGTATTTAATAAATTCATTATATTTAAATGTTTTATGTGTTAGTAATTATTATTATTATTAATGTGGGCTACCACAACGTTAGAATATATATAGGTTTCTATTTATGAAACTTCTTTAAGTGTTGAACAGTATTTAAATTTCTAACAAGATGAGCCAACAATATACAGTGCTTTACAAGTAAAAAAAATGTTTAATGAGTGTTTCCCAAGTCGATTTGTTGAAAGTTTTTCGCAACAATCTTGGCTAAATATCACATGACCTTACTTCGCTTAACTTCTTTTTGTCCAATAGACCAAGTTGATAAACATCGAACATTTAGAAATTTGGATTATTTACCAAATATAATTAGAAAAACTATTTTTAAAGGGCTCAGCAAGAAAAATATTTTTTTAGAAAATTGAGAAGGGTACGAAAGAAAGTGTAAATAAATATTAATAATTTCTACGGATATTACTATTAAATTTTCTATAAATATATAAGGTTTTTGTTTGTGAATACCCTTTTAAAGAATTTTTTTAATGTGTAGGAATCGTAGTTATTACTGAACAATAGAGAAAAAATTAAAAAAAAAATTAAAATAAAAATAACTGACGTATTAATATTTCCATGCACAAAAAAATCTAAAAATGCTTAGATGTATCGTAAGATATTATATGTTATACGTTATATACCGGGTGGTGCGTCGCTGAGCGGAACATTGGAAATCCCATGTAAATTTTAAGGGGGTCAATTATTGGCTCTCCTGTAGATTTTACAGAAAAAAAGTAAGATAACTTTTTGAAGAGACCAATCTAACAAGCCCTAGTGCCAAGTTTCAAAAAATTTTAATAAGCGAATCCTAAATTATTCAAATAAATGTAATTGCAAAATTACCAATTTTTCGGTTCAGGTAGAACCAAACAGGCACCAGTAAAATGAATATTGCCCTGACATGAGGAAAAGTGTTAATAAATCAGTGACAGTCGGTATTTGAAAAAAAGAATTATCTAATCGACGAAAAAGTATCCATAATTAAGTGGCATTATGCGGGAAACAGTTTCAGAGCAGTATCTGAAATGTTTTCAGTTTATTTCCCCACCAAGCCCATTCCGTCCATTTTAACTATTAAACGTATCGTCAGTAAGTTCGAGTCCAAAGGTACCGTAATAAATAATTGTAAATGTTTAACTCAGGATATCGAAAATAGAGCCGAAGAAAGGGAGAACAGAGATCTTAATAGTCTACTGAGTGTGGAGGAAAACAAAATGGTTAGTACGAGAGTTCTTATGCAAGAGGTAAATAAACATCATAAAACGGTATTGCGCACTTTGAAAAAACACAAATATTATTTGTATAAATTCAAAAAACATTAAGAGCTGCAGGAAGAAAATGAAGGGCGAAGTATGGCATTTTGTTTTGAAATGATGGAAAGAGCAAATAACGATAGGAATTTTTTAAGAATATTTGTTTTACCGTTAATGTATATTCACCCTCAACAATGAACCAAATGTTTAGAATTGTCGGTATTGGAGCCAAGAAATAAACATCACTTTGATTATACTCGGACACAATATCCCCAAAAAACAAATGAATTCGTGGAAATTATCGGACACCATATCATTGGACCCTTTTTATGGACTATAACCTGACAGCAGAAACCTATTTGGACTAATTTCAAAATCAAATTGGACCCGCCTTGGAAGAAGTTGTTCGGAAAGATCAAATGATCAGGTACCAAATGGATGGTTGCCCCGCCCATGATACCCGTATGGTTAGAGAGTACCTGAAAAATGCTTTTAACGGCAATATTGTTGGTCCACGGTACCTCATACTTTGGCCAGCCAGGTCACCTGATCTTTCACCGAATAACTTCTTTTTGTAGGGTCACTTAAAAAGTGTCATTTATAAAAGTGTAAAATTTAAGAATCTTAACCAGCTACAAAACGCTATTTCGTTAGAATGTAATAAAATTTCGGAATATCAACTTAGCAACGTTAGAAATAAATTTTTTTACTAATCGGTTGTGTGATATTGTTTAGTTGTTAATGTAGGGTTGTCTTAACATTTGATAATTTAATTTTTTTTATGTAATTCTCTATTATTTTTTAAAAAAGTTATTGTATTTTATTTCATTTTATTTTTCCACACCTAGTAAAATATTAAAGTTCAGTTCTTTCTTTTTTTGGATCTATTTTTGATCTTCTGAGTTAAACATTTACAATTATTTATTGCGATAGCTTTGGACTCAAATTTACTGACAAGGCGTTTAATGGTTGAACTGGACCAGATAGGCTTGATGGGAATATAAATTCAAAATATTTCAGATACTGCCATTGGTTTAATTACATTCTAGTATAATAAAATTATTTTTTTTAATTATTAATAGTAAAAATTCTTATTGGTTTAACTTAATTGTTACATTAAATAAAAGGTTTAATAAAAAATAATATTAACGTGTCTTTTACTTTGAATGGTTGTGAGATTGATGAAATGAAAAAAAAACATTCCTTGTATTCGGCTGTACGTCAGATTTGACAAAGCATTATAACAAATTGTTTGCTGGTGGCTGGTGTCTGTTTGATTTTACCTGAACCAAAAATTTGGTAATTTTGCAATTACATTTAATTGAATCATTCAAGATTCGCTTATTAAAATTTTTTGAAACTTGGCACGAGTGGTCTCTTAAAAAGTTATTTTACATTTTTTCTGTAAAATGTACAAGGGAGCCAATAATTAACCCGCTTAAAATTTACTTGGCATTTCCTATGTTCCGCTCGGCGACGCACCACCCGGTAAGCAAATTTAAATAATACTTTAATTTTTAAATAGGTTTTTTTTAATACTAGAAGACACCATTTTAAAAATATAATTTCTTTATTTCTTTTTTATTGGGATCATTAAAAAAACATAATAAAGTAATTGCATGTTTTTAAGAATATTGTCGCAATCCCTAGATTTCCATTAATTTTAAAATATTTATCCATATTCTGGAGAAATGTTAAATAATCTTTCCCAGAAAGGTGAAATAATTATTACATATAGCATAATATTTCTTTAAGAAAATTTTATTAACAACCTATCTCTATTTAAATTTTAAATTTAATTATCATAAATTTTTCAGACGACTAAATCTAGGAAAATACAATCTATATACTAGGTACTCGCGATGCGCTTTTTATATAGGCTTATTCATAAAGTTTTTTAAAAATATTTTTTTTATTGGGTAAGTAAAAATTTTATATGGCTTCATACCTTTTTAACTGCAGAATTTTTTTGTAAAATTGAAATCAAGGTTAATTTACTTTTTCTCCCATCGTCAAAACATGTTGACATTTTTGTACTATTTTCAGGTACAAAAGCTATCAATTCTCATACCGTACAAAAATGTGCTTGTTGCTTAGCAACACTTTTAATCCTAGGATTAAACTAAATGTAATAATTTTGACTTGGTTGGAGAGAAATAGTATATATCATACGGACTAAAAGTGCTTATTTTTACTGCAATTTTGCATTCGCTCGGCTGCGCTGCGCTCTGCCTCGCAAATGCAAATTGCTCAAAAGATTTTCATTTATCCTTATAATATAATATACTATTTTTTAAGATAAATTTAATTTTTAACTATCCCTTATACACCGTAACATTTTTACTTGCTTTAAAGGGTATTATTTAAATTTAAGGAGATGCAGAACTTATCTACATAAAAATAAATTTGAGTAGTGTAAGAACAAAAAACCCATTTGCAGCCGACTTTCGACGAGTCATCATATTATATGTCATATAATTGTAAACTTTTATATGCAGAATTCAAAAGTTAAATACATGATGTCAAATGATTTTAAAATGTTTTTGACTTATGCCTTTCTATTTCCAGTTTTACAGAACAGTGTAAGTCAAATTATTTATAAAATTTTACTAAATGATCGACTAAATATTATTTTCGTCCTACAATGTCTTCATTAAAATTCATGACTCATAGCTTTATGGTAAAAAGGCATGGCCCCCAGCTTGCGTTTAGAGCTAAGAAAACCTTTTCGCATTTATATATAGTGGCCCTGCCAACCGAGGAATCATTTTAGACAAAGAATGTGTGAAGTGAAGATAACATTGAATATAAATGGTTTGGAAAGAAATAAATTTGCAAATAGATGCGATATTAACATTTAACGACAATGTTTAATAAATATTTCACTGTCAAAAATCTGAGGCTTGTTGATTACAAATTTTATAATACATTTCATTTAAGTATATTCTATATTGTTGTAGCGATTTTATGTTTTAAAAAGTTCTTGTTAGGTATGTTCGCCAGAAAAGCTTTTATACATTCTTCGGTCCTGGTGTCGGAATATATAGCGATTGAATGTGTTTAGCCCTATTGATCCCTATTAACTAGCAGAAGGCCTAAAAAAGAAAAAACCCTTAATAACCTAAAAAAAGATAAACGTAAATAAAAGAAATAATAATAATTTGTTCTGGTTAGTCTTAATCGTCAAAATACAGATAACAAAAAAGAAGTTTTAGAAGGTTTTTTTGGCTTAAAATAATTATCCTTTTGATTCTATAAATACTCGTACTATCTTTCACACACAAAACACTATTTGATCCCAAGTTACAAAAATAAAGCCAAACAATATAAACAAAAACCGAAAAAACGTATTTTTTTGTGTTTTGTGTTTTATTGATAAGATTAAATCAAAATCAATAAAAAATATGTCAACACGCATTTGGTAACAACCACATATTAGAGTGGAATGCTTTAAATATTTTAGCAAGAGATACTTGTTTAAAATACGTAAAACAAAAAAATGCATATTTATTATTTATTGAAGTTAACTGTGTAGCATCGATATTTATTAATTTTAATAATATATGGTTACCTATGCTGGATGCTGAAGTAATTTTAGAATAACTTAAAATCAATTAGCACACCAGCCACTTTTCGTTTTTTTTATTAACTGAGGTTTATCTCTTATGAGGCAAACAAATACTTTGTTTATTAGAAAACATAATAAACTAAAATCTTTCAAAATTTTTAATGGCATTACTCGTAGGGTACAAACAATACAAACTAGTTTAAAGGAAAGCACCCCCAAGAACGACAGAGGAAGTCACAAAAACGGACCTCATAACCTTACACAAGTAACAATTAATAATGTGAGCATATTTCTTCATTTAAGGGTAGATCTAGCCACTACAGTGTAGCTAAAATAATAAAACATACCTATCTTAAAAACCTAGTGTTTGTAAAATGTACAATCTATTTAGCATTAAGGATTTTAAAACAAAAATCTCATACAATCGTTACAGAGAGATAGTTTATGGGAAATTTAAATTAGTTTCGGTTACCCACGGTCCGACACATATTCTCAGCGCGACAATATAGCCGTAAATATAAGGAATTGAAAATCTAAATTGTCTAAAACAAACGATAATGACAAGACAAAAGGTACTAAATGAACTAAAAAACTACACCTTGCCAGAGCTACTACTTTTTATGACTGAAAAGAGTATCCGAAAAATTCGCAAGACAGCAAGCAGACTTAGAATTAATTTTTATGGATTATTCAAAAAATCTACCCGTACCTAACATCTCAACCAATGATGTTTACTATAGCCATCAGATATTACCAAACTTATATAATATTCATGTGCTTTCTGGTCAACTTTTCACTTACAGTGAAATTAAAGGAAATATTTAAAGTGACCACGAATGTTCTCTTTGGCATCACTACATTTACAACTACTTGTCGGATATATTTAAAAATATATTGTTAAATTGACTTTTGGAAGGATTGTGTGTATCTGCAGGATGACGCGGATACTTTGAGTCGGTGGTGTGATGAAAATAGGCTGTCTTTAAATATAAAAAAATGTTGTATAATGACGTTTACTCGGAAAATGACACCGATTAATTTTCCTTGTAAAATAAATCAAATGGAATTGCATAAATGCTCTTACTTTAAGGATTTGGGAATCACTTTTGATGCTAAGTCGTCCTTTGTAAATCATAATAATGAAACTGTGTTAAGTTTTTATAGAAGCTTGGGCTTTATTTTGCGTAATTCAAGGGACTTTAGTGATATAAAGTCGTTAATTGTTCTGTTTAATGCCTTTGCGCGTTCTAAACTGGAGTATGGTTCTAGTAGATTAGAAAAGATTCAGAGACGTTTTGCTAAATATCTTTGGTTTAAACTGTACTTATCCACCTACTTATCCACTATAATGTACCAGTTTTTCCCCAGCCAAGCTAATATACTTTAAGCTAAAGAGGTTAATGTAACTCAGAAGACATCAGAATCTTAAAATATTGCTATTGTTTTTATAAGCCAAAAAAAAGTGGTCGAAAAGGTTCCAAGGCAAAAAAAACTCCAGAAGCCAAAAATTAATAATACAAGAACAATGTCATTCATTATCGTCACTTTAATTATTTTGACATAAACAAAAATATTTGTTTTTTTTTATTGAAACAGCACCTGATATGTTAGACTATCTTTCTAATATAAATTGGGCTAAACAAAAAAATTGTTAGCTTTTCTGACATGACAGGATAAGTACATGTACATTACATTAAAACTAGACATAAAGACAAATAGACATATCATTAAAACATAATATCGGATTTATTTATTTTGATCTTATACCCTCTTGAAACCAAGACGGTATTTCCTTTTTATGTACTGTATCAGCTAAGAAAGAATATTTAAAACACAAAATTATTATATTTTTTTTATTTATGCATGTTAAAGGATTTTCTAATGTATATTTTGATTTGTTTGATGATTGGTCAATGGTCAAATATTTCTTACAAACCGATTATTTTTACTGCTTCATTTTTAGTTAAAACATAGTATGTAAGAAATGTGTCTTTTTATGGATTAAACCATAATTTTACATTAGAAAACTAGCAAACCTACTTTAAACCAAAAATTATATTTTACCACGTAAGAAAAGTGTTAGTTTTGCTTGTTTACTAATGTAAAATTATGGTTTAATCCATAAAAAGACACACAGTTTATAACAATTACCTTTGCAGTTCTTTTTTGCTGATGATAGAAACAAATCATAGAATATTTAAAATAACGTAACATTGCCATAGCTCTTACTTAAAAACAATTAATACAAATCGGACAGAATAAAAAAAAGATATCAAAAGAAATTTAATAGAAAAGGATAAAATCTAGGAAACAAATTCCAGATAAATCCAAATAACTTTTAAGAACAACGATTACATACAAATTCTTTAAACATGAAATTATGAAGTTTTAGTTTTGGTTCTAAAAGTACCAAAATTCCACAAACAAAAAATTTGAGGCGTTATATACCAGGTACACACCCTGTATGTAACGCCCCTGGAAAAATGTTTGTAATTTCATCACATGTGTTTTTTAAAGTATCCAAAAATCTTTTACCTCTGGTACAAATTTTGACAAAAATGCTTTTAGGATACGTTTTTTTGGGAGTACTCGCCTTGAAATTTTCTAGAAAATTGAACCACTTCGGTTCAGGTCCCGGGGTATAGCGACCCCTATGAACTTGCAGATCGCCTGCAACAAAAAAAGAAAAACCTCCCAAAAAACCCAAAAATCAAAAATACTAATCTACGTTTCGGTGGCAAGTCGGTCATCGTTGTCAAGATGAAATTAAAAGAAAAATTAGACTAAATTTACTTACAAAATTTTAAAAGTTTTTAACATTTTTATGACGTGTTGTCATAAATGATTTTAGTTATTTGACTGACTTAACGCATAAAAGAACATAGAACATACATTTAAAACACAGAATTCCACAAATGAAAAATCTGTTAACATGCATTTAATAAAAACCACATAATAAAACGGAATGCTTCTAGCATTTTAGCAAAGAAAACTTATTCAAAAAACGTAAAATAAAGGAAAGTGCATTTATTTTATTAAATAAAGATAAATGTGTAGCATCAATATCACTGATATTTTTAATAATTCATGGTTACCTATGCTTGATGCTGAAGTAAATTCAGGTAAACTTAAAATCAATTAACACACCATACCACCTTTTTTGTCTTTTAAATATTATAAATATACCAGTCAAATAAACTAATGTTATTTATGACAAAACATCATACAAAGTATAAAAGCTTTTAAAATTTCCTAAGTTTTAAAGCAAAATTTTTTAAATGTAGTTTAATTTTTTCTTTTAGTTTCATTTTGACAATGGTGGCCGACTTGCCATCAAAATGTAGATTAGAATTTTTGATGTTTAAGTTTTTTGGCTTTTTTTTCTTCTTTCTTGTTGCAGGCGATCTGCAAGTTCATAGGGGTCAAGAGGGCTGAGCAAACTCAGCAACATTTTTTTTTTATTTTAAACGATCTCTTTAGTTTTGTGCTAAGAAACACTTATTTTAAATTTAAAACCCTAACCATTAACTTAATGGATGTAAAAAAAGCGTGTCCCGCTACTGGTTACATCTTGCAGCATATGAGTTTGATCATTATTTTGCTACAAAGAATTTGAAAATATTAATACTCTGCGAGTCTTTTACTTTGCTTGTATTCAGTCTATTATTTCATACAGCATCATTTTTTAGTATAGATCGCCTGTCACAAATTCTTCTCGAGTGTTTGTAACTCAGAAAAGAGTAGTTAGAGCTATGTTAAGAATGGTTTTTAACGAATCCTGTAGGGGTAGATTTAAAGAAATGAAGATACTCATAGTTCCATCCATAATCCTCAGTATTTTAAGACAAATTCTGACTTAAGTAATCACATGCGAACTAGAGGCGGGGATGACCTTGTCATTCCATCTCATAGTACTGCTTTGTTCGGTAAGGGTGCGATGATGAGCTGCATTAAGATCTTTAATGCCCTTCCAGCGGATATCAGAGGGATAAGAAACATTACCACTTTTAAATGAGTCTTAAAAAATATTTACTTAAAAAGGAGTATTACTCGGTAGACGAATACTTATGATACTCTTTCCTGTCTGGTGGTTCTTGTCCTTCTGGTATGACTTTTTAAATTCATGATACCAAACCATTATTGATTTTTTTTTTTCTCTATTTGGACTTGTTTGTCGTCCGGTTTTGTTTGTCGATTAAAGTTTAGTATTCCTGTGAACATGTTTATATATTTTTGTTTGTTGTAAATTATTTTTGTTCCATTTTTTGTATCAAGGATTAAGTTTTTTAAATTTTAATTTAGGATTTTTTTTAAATAATTTTTATCTGTTTACTTTGTACAATGACGTTGACTATGTCCTTTTGGAATATTAATGACAATAAAAGCATTTTATTTATTTTATTTATTTAATATCTCCAATACTAAAAAGCCATTATTAAATGGTAAAATAAATTTTTCCTAATACAGGTAAAGCTCCTTATTCGCGATTCCCACATTCGCGTTTTCACTATTCGGGGATTGAAAAAATGCGACGACCCAATTTCTATATTCGCGGCTAAAGATTTTTTTATTCGCGGATCTAATCGGTACATCGGTACATCGTCAAATGGACTAATAGCCGAAATTTCGAATAAAATAGGACGAGATAGAATCAAGTGACAATCAGAAGTTGCTTGAATCGCAAGATGAAGATTTGACTGAAACCGACTTGGAGAAAATCTTAAATTTACACCCACTAAAGAAGAGGCTTTAAGGAGCACGAGAAACTAATATTTAGTTTGAATAATCTTAGTGAAGGTTTAAGAATGGCAAATAATCTTTGTGATTTCTGTATCAAATTTGATCTATCTAAGGAAGAAAGTCTTATTTTTAAGAGATAAATTGCGAATGCAACTGCTAAATATCCGTCTGAATTGAAGGAGCTTTTAAAAACTGCCAAGCAAAAAAAATTACAAAAATCTTTAAACCATTGTCTTAGCCGGTAAATAATTATTAATCAATTTGGTCAAAAATATCAATTAAATTTATTTTTTTGTATACTTGTTTTTTATTTTCCCACCTAGGAACGTATCCCCTAAAATTCCATATAAATTACCATTCCATACTTACGGTTTCTGTATTTGCACCATATTTACGAAACATATACTATTTGAGTGTAAAAACATTAAAAAATGTTTTTTTTTTGTTGCGTTATAAACAGAGATGAATATAAAAAAGCACTATATAGGACATTTTATCATTTAACATTTTATAAGACAAAATAAATATGCTTTTTATTAGTGATCTACGTATTTTCATATTTCCTTTAACAAAGGATTAATGACAAGTTTATTTGCCCTTATTGAAAATTTTATACATGACGAATTTCCAATATCTTTGTAATATAAGGTTGCTTTAGAAATACATTGCGGATAATTATTACACATCACTTGGTGCTTGTCTTAAAATAACTTTACTTCATTTTTTAATCATAAGAACAATGCGCTTTATTAAGTTGGGATATATTTTAAAAACGACTACCAGATCAATATCTGTCACACAAGCCTGTTTAAAACATAATGGCTAATAACATTTATAGTAATCCTTTATTTATTACGTAAATCTAGAGGACAAATTCAAACAGGGATTATCTTTATCTGACTGTGTCAGAAAAAAATACCATGCTTGAACCTTGGTAAACATGCCCAGAATGACAACCATTACTAATCTTAAGTAAACATACCTCAATTGTCTAAGGTTAGATTAGGTTTAAGGTGAGTGGACTTTTTGGCCCTCCACTGCGACCGCTCGGTCCTTTGTGGCTCAAACCTTTTTATATTTCTCCCAATAGGATCAGGCTTCTAATAAGTCCGATATCAGATTGGGAGAGAGTTCTTAAATCTCCTCTTACTGTGTCGCTTCCGGACACGAGCACAATATGTGTTCTGGTGTTCCTGTCTCCTGGAAAGTATGACAAGGAGACGATAAGATCCGTCATGCCCTCCTCTTCCGGTCTACTAACGTGGGTAGCTACTAGGTCCTTGTTACAGAAACCAGATTTTCCTTCTGGGATCTTCTGAGCCTTACCCTATAAAAACGGTCCTATCCGCTTTCTGTTTAAAGCCAGGGAACCCTTTTCCCTATAAAGCACGGCGGTTCCTTTTTCGATGGATACCTTTCAAGCTGGTTTAGGGGGCACCTTTCGAAATGGATTCACCCGTTTCGGTCGGCGCACCTTTATCTGCTTGTGACCTTGAGTGGCACCTCTCGAAACGGATTTATCCGTTTTGGACAGCGCCCCTTTGTCACTTTTTTCCTATGAAAGCAGTTCTGTCCGCTTTCTGTTTGGAGCTAGGGAAGTAATAGTCCACCACGGCAGAGCTCTGCATTACCGCAGTAAGGCTGGATACTCTGAGAGGTCGCCCTGTATCTCAGAGGCACCGTTGGAGACACCTGTTTAATGCACAGGATGTCATTCAATCATCAGCACGGTATGCTAACACCTTGAGTTAAGCCTTGTATTCGTCTTAGCTTCGGATCCCGTTCCATACGCTAGCCAAAAGAGTTGCCGATAACCAGCAACTCTAGCGCATGTTCAAAAAGATCCTACTGGGCCCAACCACGACAACGACGTGCGAACACAGGAAAAAAATAGGTAACCTAAATATTTACGAAATGTTTTGTTAGTAGTAGCCAGTATGTACCATGATAAGAAGGACACTCTTATCATGAAATATATTTCTATGCTTAAAATTTTATTATTTTTACTAATATAAACATAGTAATATGCAAAATCTATTTTAATGACAAGAAGATTATTTTCTGTAAAAAATAAAAGATTTTGGCAGTCAACGGTAAAGTGTACATACACTGGTTTCTATCAGGAACAGAAATCATCTTATATTTGTAGAGCTGAAGCCGCAATTTTAACGTGATCGCGGTCACGGATGAAATTCATTGGTAAAAATCCATTAGGGTAGACTGGGTACGGTTGTGATAATTGTTACATTAGCGAAGCTCTAAGGAATACCGGATAGGTGTAAGGGGATAGAGAAGCGCCATGCCGGTCTATATGCGTTTCACATTATTGCGTCAGCCAGCGCGCGACGTTGTCGTAAGCAGAGGCCTTTATTGCTTTTTAACGGTCAAAAGTAAGTAATATTTTCGATTTTTGTTAATGATTAATGTTATGTGTGTACAGATACAGTACTGAATGTTCTTTCTCATTAATAGTTAAATATTAGTGGTTAAATACCAGTGCTTACTTTGTACGTACGCTATTTTATATTGCCATAGTGATTGTTTATTTGCAAAGAAGTGCTTTGGATACGGTTGTGACAATTTTTTTTTGCTTTAAGATGCCCAGAAAACGCATAAGAAAGACGGAAAGAAATCAATGTAAAATAGGAAAATATAAAAGCTACACAGAAGTGAAACGAGAAACATTATTACGGAAAGCTGCAGAAATGCAAGAAGTTAATTGCATGTCTTTGTTGCGATACATTCGAAAATGCAATGAAACCCGCGCGGACTACAGAGGAGAGACGTTAGAGGAGAACGATCCTGATCCTAATGATGAAACACCACCACTTTACCTTCCGTATTAAGCGAATCCTCAATTCAAAATCATAGCAGTATAGGAAAAGGAACAAACAAAGCGAGCAAACGAAAGACATCACCCCCGTCATCAGATAAAGAAAAGTATTTTTGTCTGGTGTGTATACTGACTAGATCTTCAATATATTAATTGTTAGAATTAAAATTTTTTTTAAGCAGAGCATAATAAACATTTTTTTATGCTCTATGTTAATACAATGCACAAATGTTAGATTTTTTTAAAAAGTTAATTGTGATATAACATTTATTAGTAATTTAGTTTGTGTTCTGACATCGTTACCGTATTGTTTAATAAAAAATATTTGGTTAGGTTTTTGGACTGATTGTAATTTAAGACTGATTAAAGAAAAACCAGCTAGAAATCTAGATAAGAATCAGTCTGTAATATGAAGATTTGTTGTAATAGCTATAGATGCTAAAGTGCCTTATAAACATTATTTTTGGTCGTCAAACAAAAATTGTCACATCCGTACCCAGTCTACCCCATTCAGAAATATGAATTTCCCGCGCTGGCAACCAATGCAGGTCGTTCAAAGGGTAGTTCTCCCGGGTAAAAGTACAGAATTTTTTCAAGGTGACTAATGAGATGCGGTTGGTTCTTCTCGAGGGTCGGCCAATTGAGGTGTTCCGACCAGGGTGGCAACCGGGGATAAGGTATCCCAAAATTAAGGATGACTAAAGTCATGCGGATGCGACCGCCGATTGTAGTATTTGTTCCTTTGTATATGACCAACTTTGTAGATAAAGGGCGACCGTTTTGGTATGTTTAAACGTCCGTTAAACGCCCTTTTGAGATAGGATTTCTTGCATGCAAAGTAATAAACTATGAAAATGGTGGCCGTATCCGAATAAAGTTATTTTTGTTGCGTGACAAACTAACTCCTTTTAACGATGATTCATACACACCAAAACTGCCGCCCTTTTAAGATAAGATTATGGTGATATTATAATGGCTTGGACTGGAATAAAACTTGGCGAAACCAATCTCATCAACCCGACTCTGTTCTTCTAAGAATTCGTTCTTTAGATAGTTCACCTTCTTTTCCAATACAACACTTGCATTGCTGTAAATGCGTTCAGTAGCCATTCGTACTTTGTCAGAGTAGTTTCTTATTTGCGGAAATTTGCCGCATGTCATGTAAGTATTTTTTGATTAATATTTTTGTATTGGTTAGGCAGTGTGATATTTTTTTAATATTAGATATGTTATGAATAGCTATTTTATACATGTTTTAGATAATATGTAAAGGGTGAATATCTAACATAGAAATATTTAGGAGCTTTTATATTTGAAAAAAGGATAAAAAAAAATTTCGTATTAATAAAATTCCGTTTTTATTAGCAGTTTTAGAATTCGATTTTTAAGAAAAAAAAGTTTGACCTTTAGCAAGATTTGAACCTACAACATCAGAGGAAAAAACTATAAACTTTTTTATTTTCAAATATTGAATTGTTTTGCCTGAAGTACCGGAAAAAAATAAGAATTTTATTATTATAATTACAAGTGAAAATAAAAACATTTTTTAATTGAAATTCATTTTTATTTTATTTTATTTGTCTGCGCCAACCCTAAAATATTTTTTTTACCCAACTTTAACTAATTTGAAATTATTAAAATTTGAAAACTGAAATTTTTTACTGCTTGATTCTAAATGTTGACTTTTCTTCGAATCGTAAAATGATTTATATTACTTTAGATATTTGAATTATCTGTTTAAGCGTCTTTTTTAGGACACAAAAATATCTAAGCCCCGAAGAGCTGGAGGAAGAAATCCAACGAGTTGTGAGAGAGTTGAAAGAGAAAAAATACGGTATTTTTGACAATGAAGAAGATTTTCAGCCAATTGAAGTTGAACTGGATAGTGATTTAGAAGCAGAAGAAACAATCTATTATGATGATTACAATAGTGAGTCTGAACAATCTGCAGATGAGTTGAAATCCGAAATTACTGAGCATGTTTTAGAAGATTATCGTTTTTATATTGGAAAGGATGGGAGACTCTCTGGAACCTTTTTCATTAGGTAAAGCAAATAACAAAAATATTATTAAGATTTTACCAGGGCCAAAACCAATTGCTAAAGATGCAAAAACAGAAATGGAAGCTTTTATTTTGTTTATTTCTAAAGAAATGATTAATAATATTGTAAGCAACACCAACATCTATATCGAAAATACAAAAACCTCTGCAACGTATTTAAGAGAAAGGGATTGCAAAGCTTCATCAAAGGCAGAAATAAGAGCCCTTTTGGGTGCACTTATTTTAATTGGTATAAAAAAAGGTGCCCACACAAAATGTTTAGATGTTTGGGAAAATTACGGTATCGAGATGATTCTTTTAAGGGCCCTTTTTAGCTATAAGCGTTTTTTTTTCTGCTTCGGTGCCTAAAATTTGACAATGTTTTAAGTCGAGATGAAAGAAAACTACATGACAAACTTGCACCTATACGCGAATTTAACCAAATATTTGTTAAAAACTGTATCTCTCATTATAATATGAGTGAATATACTACTATCATTGAAATGCTTCATCCCTTTAGGGTTCGTTGTTTATTTGTACAATATATTCCTAATAAACCTGCAAGATATGGTCTAAAAATATATGCACTTTGTGACGCAAAATCCTTTTATACCTTAAATTTTTAAATTTACTGCGGTACTCAACCTCAAGGACCATACGTTAAGTCTAACAAACCAGACGATATCGTAAAAAGATTGGTAGTACCCATAGAGAATACAAAGAGCAATCTGACTACAATTACTGTAGTAGTTATTTACTTGCCGAATATTTATTGCAAAAAGGCATTTCGGGGACAAACAAGAAGGAAATTCCTTCCGAATTTTTGCCCAATACAAAAAGGAATATAAATAGCCACATTTTTGGCTTTAAGAAACAATTTTGTTTAGTGTCGATAGTGCCCAAAAAGAACAAAGCTGTAATCCTCTTGTTAACTATGCATAATAGCATGGAAGTAGATGCAGACTTAAACAAAACTTTGATCAATCTAGATAACAATGCTGTAAAGGGCGGCGTAGACACAGTTGATCAAATGTGTGCGTCATATAGCCCCTCAAGAATTACAAGAAGACGGCCTCTTGCCTTATTTTATAGATATTGCCGGAATAAACGCCCATGTAATATTTAGATTTAACAATGTTGATAATTAGGATAGAAGACGCTTATTTTTAAAAAATCTATCTTTTAAACTAATGCAAAAACATTTAGAAGAAAGAGCAGAAACAAAAACTCTTCCCAGAGACATTTTCCTCTTCTTGTCTAAATATAAAAATAAAGAAGAACCAGCTAGAAATTCAGTAAGGCCTGGTATTTGTTTTATTTGTGGGTCCCACAAAAAAAGCAGGACAAAACTGGTTTGTCAAGCTTGTAGAAAAAATGTATGCAAAAAACACATTCCTGTAATCTGCCTGAAGTGTACTGGGGAATCAAACGGGGAACAAATGATGGACGTTAACTGATTTTTTTAAATATTTTTCGGACCTTTGTATTAAAATTTTTGATTTTTGTTTGTTTACTAATGAATGACTGTTTTTATGTTATGTATACTCAATTTTGTTTAAAACGTATTAGATATTTTTCTTATTTAAAAATACATTAATTTTTACTTTTTTGTATTTTTGTACGTTTCTTATTTGTGAATTACTGATTTGCTTTATAAATATTATATATCCTTTTGATTTTTTAAATATATTTACTTAAAAATACCAAAATTTGGATTTTATCTATTTTAAATTTTAAATGCCGCGCCCACTTGTGTAACTTTACGGAGCGCGCCTGCTTAACAGCTCAACGGTATATCAAGGAACTTCTACGGCCCAGTGTGTTACCGCAAGTTAAAGTTGTTGCACCCAGATTTATTTTTATGCATAAAAATTTACGTTCACACCTCGCTAGGATCGTGACACAATTTTAGAAGAACAAGAAATCATGCTTAATCGCCTGCCTATTGAGCAAGCATGGGATATGCTCCAAAGAAAAGTTTTGCATCAGCATTTGAACCTTAAAAATCGAAAGCAGCTCTTTACAGAAATGCTTGGAATACACTGCCTGAAACAGAGCTAGACAATTTAATTTTAAGTATGGGTAGAAGGTGTACCGCAGTGGAGGCCAGAATTGGCCACACAAGGAATTAAAAGAGCAATTGCTATCGGTAAAATAAAGAATACCGTGAAAGGGGGCTACTTGAAAACGGCGAGGTAACTTGATAATTTTTGCCTCCCCAGGTTAAATCACGTGCTACCGGCAGCTGGTGTAAATATAAGGCATGTATGTGAGGCTAGCGCTTCAACACCTGTTAGTTGGTAGATTGGATGGTCCGCGGCAAGTTTGTTGTGTGGTTGGTAGGGATTGTGTAGCGTAAAAAAAAGGTAAGTTTTATATATTCTTTATGTACCTATATACTTCCTATTACACAAAGAAATCTATGAGTAATATAACACAGCCACTTTTTTTTGAATGACACTGATATTTCCTTTGATACCCTAACCTTTAAACATATATTTCGTGTTTAACTAGCCAGTGGCGTAGAATTTTATTTTTTATAGTCATTTCAGGGGCTTCTTGAAAATGGTGCGATTTTACAAAAGGAAGCCTGGAAGTCAAAAATATCGAGACTACGATAATGAAACACTTCAGAGTGCGATACAATTATATAGGCAGGGTGGCAACTTAATGGATTTAAGTAAACAATTCAAATTCCTCTACATAACTTTATATCGAAAAGTTAGGGGCTTGCACACAAAATCGGTTGGGTCCCAACCGGCCTTATCAATGGAAGAAGAAATCCATCTGGCTAATGTGATAAGTATCGCCGCAGACTTGGGTTTTCCGTGCGATTCAGATGATATTAAAGATACGGTAAAAACATATCTTGACAGAATGGGAAAACAAGTGCCGCAATTCCGGGACAACCGACCAGGCGAAACCTGGCAACAAAATTTTTTACTTTGACACAAAGATAAACTTTCCAATAGGCTGTCGCAATCCATTAAAGAGAGTAGGGCCGCAGTTTCTCCGGAAGTAATAAATAAATATTTTGACAATTTAACAAAGAGCTTGAGGGGTGTTCTACCTGAGGCAATCGTCAACTATGACGAGACCAACTTTACGGACGACCCTGGTCGTGTAAAAGTAGTGGTTCACAGCAGTTCTAAGAGAGTTGAGAAGGTAATGGACACATCAAATGCAGCAACTTCAGTAATGTTTTCATGTTCAGCTTCAGGGTTTATGCTTCCTGTTTACATAGTATACAAAGCTGATCACCTATGAAGTACTTGGATGGAAAACGGACCATCTGGTGCCAGATATAATCGTTCGCGTTCTGGATGGTCGATGGCAATATTTTTGAAAACTGGTTTAGCAAAATATTATTGCCATATTTTAATTAATAATAATAATATAATAATTAATTTTTCTTTTGTTATAAAAAACCACTGGATGTCAGCCTTTTCCGACCAATAAAGGCAGCATGGAGGAAGATTCTTCAAGAGTATAAGAAACATAATAAGGGAACCATAATAAAAAAAGTTTTTCCCCGGCTTTTAAAGCAAGCACTAGCCAAAGTTTTAACCACTAATGGACAAAATATCAAATCAGGATCTGAAGCGACTGGTATATGGCCGTTAGATATGTACAAAATCTTAAATAGGTTGCCTAAAACAGACCAACGTCAGAATTTACAAGACGCCAGAAAAATAGTCGATTCACTAAAAACAGTTTTCGAAAAATCTAGATTTAAAACCGCAACTTCTGTTGCCAGAAAAGAAAAGTTATTGGTAGAAGCTGGTAAAAGTATTACGCAAGAAGACCTCACCGTCCAGATACCGTCCGGGTCAGGGACCAAAAAGAAGACCAAAGAATTTTTAGTTAGTTTATAACTTTGTTAAAAGTGTTTAATTTTTGTGATGTTTTGTGGTTTTTTGCAATACGTATTTTTCAAAAACAGCAGTAAAAGTCTTTTTGGTTTAAACCTTGTATTTTTTAAAAAGGTAATTTGCATTTTAAGTGGCCTCAATTGTGGGTATACTTGCATTTTAAATGCGATTTTCAAACAAATTTCAATTAGCCCCATCATGGGGCTACTTGAAAAAATGCATTTAATTTTTTTATGCAATATGGGGAAGGGCTTTTAATATTACACCTGATAGCACCCGACCCAAAGTAATCTAAAAAATTGTACCCCACTGCATATGGGTAAATTTAAATATTTTCATAAAAACAATATTGGCATGAACAGAAAGTGACTAGTGTGTGTGTGTTAAGAACATCATGCATTCTTTGTTTAATTAAAATTTTAATTAAATTTAATAGAAATATCCCTAGATCATTGCGGTGAGTCTATTTGATTCACATTTGGAGTTCCGGAAATTTTAGTCTGTTTTTCTTTCAACTAGTTTAAGAATTTAATAAGATTAAAGTGAAGGCGTATATTTCGTTGCTGTTGTCAAATGCATGCAAAACAAAAATTTATAAATGGATTTTAACTTTTACATGATAAATAAAAGGTGTTAATGCCTTGAACGGATTTTTGGATATAAAAATATAAGCGAATTATTTCTAAAAAAATAAATGGCGCATAATGCATCTTGGTAAATGATGGTATGAAATAAATTATAAAATTAAAAAAGTATTAAATTCATTAAAAATTCATATGTCTGAAAAACCACTAAATATTTCTAAATCCCTTTTCACAAAACTTAAACCAGAAATTTCACAATTGGATTAAACAAATCTCATTTATAAAATAGATTGCCCTAATTGTCCAAAAACATATATTGGATAAACAAAGCAATATTTAAAAAATTAATAAATAAATATAGAACAAGCATAAAAGACATTAAAGAAAATTTAACTGTTCTGGCTAATCACGTAACAGAAAACTTACATAATTTTAATTTCAAAAATGTTTAAATCCTAGATTATGAAACAAATTATAAAAAAAAGATTAAAAGGAATGATTCATATTAAAAAAAAATATAACCAGTAGCTCCCCATATCTTAGTTATAATTATTTATTTTTATTATTTATGTTTTGTTGGCTATTTTTATAACAAATTAAACTAAGCTAAAGTCTTATTTTTAATAATATTTATACTGCCCTGGTATATGCTGTATATCTTGCCGAAATTATTATAATAGTATTTTAAAACAATTTTTCCGCTACTATATTTTAATGTGACTCAAAATTATATTTAATTTTTGTACCAGCTTTCGTTTTGAAAAAAGAACTTAAATTGCTCGTATCTTAAACTAACTCACCAAAAAGTTATTTTTATTTAAACTCCTAGAATAAAAAATTTCTTTATTGTAAAATTTAGAAAATTAAGCAATATTTTTAAAATTTTTTATCATTTTTTTTTATTTAATACAAAAATAACAAAAATTTTTAAAGCATAAAGCGTGCATCATAACTTTTTTTTGCAAACATTGGAAGATATAACCAAGCAGGCTACAAAATAAGACAACTTTGGCAATAAATAATCTTAGCATATTTTTTTATCCAATTAGATTCATTAAAAACATTGTGTTTAATTAAGCAGCTGAATGAATTTAAAATTGTTAAATGTTAATAAGTAATATTCTAATTCTTTAATATGAAACACCATATATTATATAAAATATTTGAAATAAATTTCATTTGCAAGAATCATTAATATTGAGCTGTTTATGTAGGTATGTATTTAAAATTTTATAAAAAGTAGACCAACACGTGGGTTATACAGAGTAATTCAAAAATCGATAACGAAACTTAAGAGGGTAATTCTTCAGGACAAAATAATGGAAGAGCCTCATTTTTTTTTCAAAATGTCATTTGTTTTCGAGTTACAAGCCGACAAAATTAAATTTTTTATTTTTTGTTTTTTAAATTGTTTGCTTACGGAAAACCCAATTCCACTAATATTTGAAACGTAGACTGAGTCGATTGCGCTTCATCATATTAGTAACAATTCGCATTGATTGTGTGCTGCTAGAGGGCACTTTACCTACATTGAAAATTGTTTTTTTGTCATATTTTTTTAGTTTTGACAGCTATACTAGTTTTGAGTATGTTTTTTCAAAGACTGATGCAAGGCATTTAAAACAGGTGCTCTCGTTTAGACGTAAATCGCCCTTAAAAATTAAGTGGTAAATTAATTTCTCTCATTTCATTACCACCAGATAGGGTAAACATCCCAAATGTTGACACCCGACCATCGATTGGCACCCATTTGCTTTATTTCAAATTTAAAAATAAACCAGGGTATAAGTGTAAATAATATTATATTTGACACAATCTGGCAACCTTGGGCTATTACTAGCAAGAAGCGGAAATGTCATTTGTTTAGTAATGGCGGATGTATATTTGTGAACGTGTAACTGTGTCCCAAAAACGGTAAGAAATATTGTATTTTCTTAAGGAGTAGCATTCTATTAGTTGATAGTTTAGGTCTCTTTTTTCGCTTTATTGGTGTTGTAGTATTTGGAAACGCTGAAGGAAGGTTATCTATTCATGTTTTAGAAAAAAAATGCAAAGACTTTTAAGTTTTAGGTTATATTTTTGGGGTGCCAATGTTTGAACCGGGAAACAAGGGATTGGTCAAATGTTGGCACATATGCCAACATTTGAACGTTGGCGGTAAATTAACGTTGCCAAATCTTAGCATTTTATTTAGAGCCAGTAGGTCGGTTTAAATTTAATCCTAATATTAAGCGCCGGAATTATTAGCCACATTTATTTAATTAAATCTTACGTACTGAAATAAGTACTATTAATTGAATTTTTTATATTCTAACCGTTTGAAAGGCCTAAACTACCAAGTTTTAAATATATTATATCGTATAGAGTGCGCCCAAGAAGCCCCGCACCATCTGAATATCTTTTAAGCAAGTTAAGTTACAGAAATTTTTAAAAGCCAAAGTTATACCTAAGACTAATAATTATTATCTGGCGATGTGATTTTTTATTTAAAAAAAGGTCCAGATTAACTAGGACATTAAATTTGAATCATATTATATGACAATTATTAATATTTGATAAATGGTAATTATTTCTTAAGAAACACGACATTAAGTTATTGTGGTTTTCTTACACTTTTTATACAATAGTCAAGATTTTCAGGAGATTCTAATGAGTTTAATAACATAACTACTTTGTTTATTTTTCGTAACTTGGCCACTTAATAAGAATTTAGATTGTGCAGAACTCCTTTGCTTTGCAAAAAATTAGTTGCAAAAATCGTTTTCAGATGCCGAAGGTGAAGAAAAGTAAAGCATATTCAAAGAATTACTCCGAAGAGCAGCTTCAAAGAGCTCTCGAAGCTATTAAATCTGGAATGTCGAAGAAGGCTGCCGCCACTCGATTTAATATCCCAAGAGCTACGCTTCAGTTTCGCCTCAGTTCAAAGTTTTCAAAGCCAGAACTAGGAAGAAATACTCATTTAACTAAAGATGAAGAAACCGCACTTGTAGAATGGATTTTGGACAGTCACAGGAAAGGCTTTCCTATAAGAAAAATGGACCTACAGCACTCTGTAAAAGGATTTTTAGATGCATGCAACAGATCGACTCCATTTAGGGACAATCTACCAGGAGATCGGTGGTACAAATTGTTTACGAGAAGACACCCAATCATTACAGAACGGATTCCGGAAGGGGTAACACCAGCCTCAGCAAATGTATCAGAAAAGGACATAAAAGGATGGTTTTTGGAAATTCAAAATTACCTGCATGAAAAGGAATATTTTTCTATTCTAATGGATCCGACTAGGATATACAATGCTGATGAAACATGTTTTCAGTTTTGCCCTAAGCTTGGAAGGATCTTAGCTCCTATTGGAACCAAAAACGCCTATGAAGTTGACCGCGGTGACGCTAAACAAAATCTAACAGTGTTGTTTACCTTTTCGGCCTCTGGGGAAACGACACCACCTTTTATTGTTTTTCCAAATAAAAGATTACCAAAAAGTGTTGTCAACAATATTCCAGAAAATTGGGGGATAGCTTTGAGTGAGAAAGGTTGGATGAATGTTGATCTCTTTCTCGAGTACATTAAGACAATTTTACACCCGCACTTAAAATCACAAAACATTCAATTTCCAGTGATACTTTTTTTGGATGGGCATAAAAGTCACCTTACATATCAAGTTAGTAAATGCTGCACTGAATTATCGATTATTCTAATATGCCTCTATCCCAATTCCACCAGAATCTTGCAGCCTGCCGATGTGTCCTGCTTTCGGCCTTTGAAGCTCCATTGGCAGAAGGCGGTAGTCCAGTGGCGGAAGAAGAACCCTTATGGTAAACTGGCTAAAGAACATTTCGCGGCCATTTTGAAAGAAGCCATCCTTCAGTTAAAATCACAAACTATTGTCAATGGATTTCAGGCTTGCGGTTTATATCCATGGAACTACAATGCAATTGACTTCTCAAAATGTTTAGGAAAACAGCGTGTCACAATTATTCCAGAAGAGAAAAATGAAAACATTTCTGCTATGTCTTTGGAGAATACATATTTGAACTTCGAAAATTTTAGATCAATAGTTAGTACAGAACTAATTAGGAAACTCAGAAACAATAGTTCTCTGAACAGTTCCGATTCAACATGCTGTAAAAGTTTTGATTGTTTAAAAAAATTTATGACTTTTTCAAAATTGAAGATAAAGAAAATACGACTGCAGATTTGCAATTTGAATCCCATATTGAAAATGAAGTTTCCTTTTTCTCTCAAGAAGAGTTGGAAAATATGCCCGTGCTTATGATAGGAAATGACGATAGAGATCATAGTAACATTGGTGAACGTGAAAGCAGTAATCAGAATATTCAAGTCCATGAGAATATTACCTTGTACTCCAATAATCTCGACACATCAAATGAACGGTGGAACAAAGAAGAAACCATAGTTGCAAACGCAGATAAAATGGAAGTTGGAAACAGTGTAGTGTGCAATTTTGCTATAGAAAAAGGAGAAATGGTTATAGATCATACAGAAAACAACATACAAGTAAACCAAAATATAGAAAACCGATTTTTGAAATTGGATAGCGCCAAGGATAGCCCTAACTTGCAACAATTTTTACCTTATACAAAAACACCAGAAAGAACAGGGCAACGTCAAACTAAGAGAATGCCTTTTGTATTAACTTCAACCCAATACAAAAAAATTATCGAAGAAAAAGAGAAAATTAAAGAAGACAAAGATAAGAAAAAAGAAGAAAACAAGCAAAAAAGACTATTGAAAAAAAATAATAACAATAATAATAAGAATAAACCGAATGTCAATAAAAAGCTTTCTTTGCAGATAGCAAAACAAGGGAAGGGGAAAAAGAAAAACGAAGAAAAATTAATAAAAGTCCTTAATAATAATCAAAACGAGATAACTAAAAATGTCAAACCGAATTCGCCCATTTCTGAAAGTCTCATTGTTCATTCAAACCCAATAACGACATATGTTTTCAATGAAAATTTGTTAAGCTCCAAAAAAGAATCCCATGTGAGGAATTTGTTTCAAGATTCGCCAGAAAAGAAACTTCCGGTAATGCCAAAAAATAACATTGTTATTCAAAAAGGTTTATGTTTTTGTTGCACTAAAAATATCTATTTATCCAAAATTGGAATTAAGTGCCAAAAATGTATGAGAACATATCATACCGAATGCCTGAAGAAAAACAAGTTATATACGGAATTTTTTGTGTGTAAGTCATGTCTAAAATAATTTTTGGATTTTCTGTATTTTTATATAAAAAAACCTGATATATGCTGTACATGGTCACATAAAATACCATACGATTTTTTTACCTATCTTGTGAAGATTCTTAATTCTTTGTGCCAATAATTGGGTGCCAATAAATAGGAGTTAGGTGCCAATAATTAGCAAATTTGAAAATAAACTTGTTTTTATTAATAAATTTGTATAATTTAAGCCTAATAAATATTAACATAACTTACCACGTTCTATATGAGTTATTTGAAGTATCTGATGCAAAAAATTGTACATATTCCTAAAATATTTTATAATATGAGATGTATAATAGCGATTGTTAGTTAAGGGTGCCAATCATTGGGTAGTTTACCCTACCAGGTAATTGGCAAGTTGCCCATAAATTCCGTCTAGACGTTTATTATTTGTCGTAAGGTAAGTAGCTCTTAAAGTATACATAAGCTGTCAGTTTAACATGAAATAAATTTGCTTTTTAAACTACATATCTAATTTACAAAAAACTTAAAATATTGCTAATCATCAGGATTCAAATATCGAATATTGTGATATACGTTTTTATTATGAAAAAGTAAATGAAAATGCAGAGTTGGCAAGAAGATATTAGATGGAGAATTATCCAAAATCATCTTTCATTGTATCTGGAAGATGTGCCATTGCAAATAAGGGCCAACATGTGGTTGCTCCAAGACGGAGCTCGGCCCCACTTTACTGTACGTGTGCGACGGTATTTAAATGCAGCGTATCCTGAGCGGTCGACAGGACAAAACGGACCATTGACATGGGCAGCGAGGTCACTAGACCTTAATCCTATGGATTTTTTCTTCTGGGGTCATTTGAAACAATTAGTGTACGATACTCCAGTCATTAACGTCGAGGATCTTTGTTTAAGGATAATCGAAAAGTGGCAAATTATTAATGAAACACCGGGAATTTTTTAAAGGGTATTAGGAAATGTATTTTAAAAAATGAAACACATTTTAAAAACCATTTTTAGTTTGTTTAGTAATGTTTTATTAATTTTTAGCCATTAAATGTATATCACAATATTTGATATTTGAATTATTAAATGTATTGTGAATTTGCCACATAATTTTTAAAGGCGGTTTACGTCTAAACGCTTGGAATAAGCGAGTGAAATGCAGAGCACCTTTTTTAAAGGCCTTACATTAGTCTTTGGGAAAACATACTCAAATCTAGTATAGCTGTCAGAACTAAAAAAATTATGACAAAATTAATTTTCAATGTAGCTAAAGTGCCCTTTAGCGGCACACAATGAATATTAATTGTTACTAAAATGATGAAGCGCAATCGACTTAGTCTATGTTTCAAATATTAGTGGAATCGGTTTTTCATTTAGCAAACAAATAAAAAACAATATATATATATATATATATATATATATATATATATATATATATATATATATATATATATATATATATATATATAATATTAATATTAAAGTTTTTGGTATTAAGAAAGGGAAAAGAAAAGACCAAAATTAAATAAATTATTCCCTTAAAGAATTAAATGAGGATTAGTTAATACTACAGAGCTTTCTTTAAACTTGAAGGAGAGCGCTATGAAAATCATTAAGAAATTGCAAAATAAATAAAGTTAGAGAAAGACATTTTAAAATAAAATTGCTTATTATTAATAATCATAATAAAATTAAACCCACTATGTGTTTATAAAAGATATATTAACCAAATTATTATTATTTATAAAACAATATACTTTAGTTCAATAAATTCTCGTTGGTTTACTCGCCTGGAAAGTTTATAAAGAATGGGGCCACTTCGATCTGGTCCCGGAGTATACCGAACTGAGTGTGCTCAGTCCTGTTGATCCCTATAAAGTGGCAGATCGCCTGAAACAAAAAAAAAAAAAAAAGAAAAGAACCCCAAACACCCAAAAAAACTTATCTACTCTTCGGTGGCAAGTCGGCCACCGTTATTAAGATAAACTTAAATAAAAAACAAAATAGAAATTAAAACAAGATTTTTTAGAACTATAGTTTGAAAATTTAGGAAATTCTAAAAGTTTTTTTAATATCTATGACGTTTTCTCATAAAGGGCATATTAGTTAGTTTGACTGGTATATTTTTTATAATTTTTAATACTTGTATTTTTCTTAGAATTTATAGATAGTTTACCAAAATAATATGTCATACATGACAAAACGTTTTAAATATTGAAAAAGCTCTTAGAATTTCCTATATTTTTAAACCAAAATTCTAACAAATTTAGTTTTAATTTCTATTTTGTTTTTCATTTAACTTCATATTAACAACGGTGGTCGACATGCCACCGAAACATAAATTTTTTGGTTTTTTAATAAGTTTTCTCTTTTTTCTGACTCAGGCGATCTGCTAGTTTATAGGAGTCAATAACACCAAGCACACTCAGTTCGCTATTCCCCGGGACCAGGACCTAAGTGGTGCATTCTTTAGAAACTTTTTAGGCAAATAACCCAACGAAAAACCTTTTAAAACATAAATACGTCACAGAACTATAGACCATATTTAATATACGTTTGTTTACATACAAATACTAGTCGCTACTTTAAAACCCAAAAAAATATACCGAAGCCTAGTATAAACAGAAGACTCTATTTTAAAATAAATAAAGTTCAAAAAAAGAAATACAATAAATGCAAAAGTAACTTTAAAAGTAACGGAATCAACAAATCAAGTCGCCTTGTGTGAAATGAATTTGACAGCTAATGATTTTATAAGTATATTTATTAATAAATTTTTCAACAAAAAAACTTAACACTAATTTAATATCTAACTAATCTTAATGGTAACTTACAAAATTGATTCTTTAAAAACGGAAAAATTATAACAAATTTTTAAAATTCCCCCCATTCATTTCTATATGTTTTCTAATACTCTTAAAAAATGTCTTTTTAAAAAATATACCAACTGTATTTCTAATTATATCACAACCATAACATCATTTTTTTAAAATTTTTGTTAGGAAAATCTGTTTATAATTAAAGCCAAATGAAACTACCAAATTATTTATATTGTTTACCGGCTTCTTATAGACTGAAGCTTTCAAATGACCTCAAAAAAAGAAATCCATTGCATTAATATCTGGAGAACGGGGTGCCCAAGATAATGGACCGTTTCGTACCAATTCACCTATCAGGAAATGATAATTGTGCTAATACCTGGATTTTCTTCTACTTTTTCGATAACTCTTTGTTCTCTTGCAACAGCTCTCATATGCCTTGGTCTGCCTTTATCAGAAAACCCAATTTTGAAAGAACCTATCTCACCAAGTCGTCTGTGAATGTTGATGAAAGTTCGTACACATGGAGTATTCCTTTTTGGATAAGTTGCAATATAAATCTGCCGGACCTCTTCTGCGTTCCCATGTGCTTGCCAGTAACAAAAATGCATTTGCACGGATCTCAATATTTGAATATTTTCGTTCCATTTTAGAGCAATGTATGATTTTATCACGGAAAATTATTTCAAATTCAACAGTAATGAAACCAATATTTGTCAAATTTCGCAAAATTGGACACAAGGCGACTTGATTTGTTGATTCAATTTAAAAACATGGTTAATTTAAATAAAACTGATGAAAATTTTGATGTCGATTAGTTGCTAAATGGTTAGGTTTATTGACATTGATGAAGAGTACATTTTTTTAAAAGTTTTTAATTGTCTTTAGGTTGGTATATTTAAATTTGATATATCTGTTCAAATAAAAAAGATGGGGAGTAAAACATTTTTGTGGTACAGGTAAAGTGCCCTTTAGCGGTGTTCAAAAGAAATACTTTTAACGTACAATATTAGAACCTAAAGAGGTGGGTTTGTATGCCGAACATCAACTTAATTGATGAAAGAATAAATGTTATATGGCGGAAAAACAAAACTAAAAATTGAACTTTGATCCCCTGTATCTTGGTAACCATGGAGATCTCGACATTTTGCCAAATGACTTACTAACATTATTTTCCTATGAAGAATCATTCCCTAAAATTTCTCAACGCATTTTCCGAACACCCTGTATATATATATATATATATATATATATATATATATATATATATATATATATATATATATATATATATATATATATATATATATATATATATATATATATATATATATATATATATATATATATATATATATATATAATTAGTTTTTTGCTTATTTAGAATAATAACTATACAAGCAAAAAAAGCCCATGAGGCTGCGCTGCCTCCGGTAGTTAATCAAGACGGCTCCCAGGGAAAAAAATGTTTTTTAACCTTTTTTAATAATTATGGGAAAGGTGGGTGTATGAAGGTTATAACCGTGAAAATAAATTTACTTTTAAATATTTTTAGATTTTGGGTTAATTTTGATTATAAAAAACAATGAATACTTGGTAGTGCTGCGTCATAATGAATTCAATCTCTCTCTAAATAAAAAATGTTTAAAAACTAATGTGCATATGTTTTTCAATAACCAAAATAATTTTTGTAGATCTTCTAAAGAAGGTTTAACTAAACAAACACGTCAAAGGTTATACAGCTTTCTTTAACCCGAATCGATCAAAAACATAGTAATGCTAGAAAATATGTTTTATGTATATAATTTGCTTTTTAAAATGTATGAATAATTAATAAATTAATTTGTTGCTGTCATTTAGTTTGTCACTAACAGTGTGGATATCAATTTCAATATCCATTTATTTCAGAATTTGTTTTAAAGCCGATGTGCGGGTTTTTATATTTATCGCATCAAATATTACATAAGCATTTCTGCTCTCTATATAGTAAAACAAGCTTTAAAGTTTTATTGGTCCTTAACTTGCGAATTCTTTTTTCAAAGAAACACACAAAAAAAAACAAATAAATTTAACACTTAGCCTTCCTAAGTATGCCCCTGACAGGCGAAAAGTGTTTAGACGTTACCTGGAATACTGGTGCGGGTGTAACGGGGTACGAAGGTGAAAACTACTGGCACGAAAAATGGACGGACTCTCTTTTCTCGGCCAGCACTGAACTGGCACAAAAAAGTGTTTATACGGTGCCAGCGCTGGAGTGCCAGTGAGACTGGCGTCAGTTACTGTCATCGTATAAATGGACCTTTATGCAATTGGCTAAGCATAAAAAATTAGAACAGCGAAAACATAAAAAAAGAATAATATAATAGCACCACCATTCCACTTTGTAAAAATAATTAATATACTTTGTTTGTCAATCAGATGCCATCAGTTCAGTAAACTTCAGTAAATTATTTGAAAAAGCAGAAGTTGTATCTATAAACTACTTCTGCGACGATGGATTATTTATGAGTATCATTAACTTATTCCAAACCATGCATTATTTGCCCTCATTAATGCATCAGTTTCTAATATTATACAAATATAGTATAGACAATTTAAAATAAACAAAACAAAACGCTGAGTGTATTGATAACCAACCTTGTCACACACAGTTATTAAAGCACCTGTTAAGTTGGTTGCTTAGAACTAAATTTATGATTTTTACAATTTAATAACAAAACGATCACAAATAATTAATGTAACTAATTAATTGGCGATAAATGATCTTAATCCCTAACACGCTCGCTAGGCTCGCCCCTTAAGTGACCTTGATCATTAATCGTCCTTACTAAAATCCTTGTTGGGTTAAAAAAGCTATTATATCACCATCGCTGGCGAGTAGATGGGGACGAGAGGGTTAATGGTCATCACACCTTTGCATCCAGGCCTAGCAGAAAGCTTTCAAGATTTTATTTAAAAAACATTATTAACGTCACTATATAAAAGATAACAAAAACACATATTATTAAGTTTTCTTTCTCCATCGGTTGTAAATGTAAAATGCACAAGAACACCATCTTTAACATTTAAAGTAATAATAAATATAAAATTTAATCTAAAGCCTCGATTGCCTTATGCTTTAAATTTTTTAATAATATTCCCTTAAATAATATAAAATCTCTTTTTATTAGTGAGTTGGTCCAAAACAAGGATATAAGGTTTATTTTCGTAACAAAGTTTCTTTTATTATTGTATCGAAAACATCTGAAATTTCTAAGGGACCAGAAAAGAATATTAAAAAGGAAAACTTCTTAAGGATAATAACTGAATTACCACGAACATTTTTTGGACAGTTCCTAAATAATGCGACAAAAGGAATAAAAAACGAAGCATAAAACGAAGTACGTACGTATTGTGGGTTAAATGTCTTTTTAAATATTATGTTTTATATTTTTGTGGCGAATTTATGTTTTGACAAGTTATAGGTTTACTTGCCAGAAAGGTTCTTGTACAATGGTACTGCTTTTGTTCTGCTCTCAGTGTATAGCGACTAAGCATGCTCAGGCTTATTGACCCTTATGAAGAAGCAGGCAAAACCCCAGAAACAGAAAAAAAAAACAAAAGCCCAAAAATAATCTACAGTATGTCCACGGAAAAGGTGTTGAAGAGAAAAAACTTTTTTATTTTTGATTTTATCGAAAAAAGCTACTCTTGATAAAAAATTTTGCTACTTCTTAGAGTAAGATTGGAATAGAAACATTTGACATATTTTATACGTGGTGTTCAGAAAATTGAAAAAACTTAAAATGGTACAAGAGTAAAGTGCATTTATTTGTGAAGATATGGAAATAAGTTACAAGGAAAAGTTGTTCAAAATTAAAAGGTAGTCTCTAATACCAATTTTCAAAAAAATCGGCCTACTTTTATTTATTTGTGATTAAATTAATTTTAATACCAATTTAAATTTTTAATATTAATTTTATCAAATTTTTTGCTGTTAAGTAAGCTGAGGTTTCTGCGGCTAATAAATTATAAAAGCGAAATGTCAATACAGCTTGTCACTATCAACGCCTACTAGTACAATAAAGAGTTATTAATTTGGAATTAGATAATATTAAAATAATCTTTATCACAAATTAATAAAAGTAGGCCGATTTTTTTGAAAAATGATATTAGGAACTATCTTTTACTTTTGAACAACTTTTTCTAGTAACTTATTTCCATATCTTCTCAAATAAATGCACTTGACTCTTGAACCATTTAAAGTTTTTTCAATTTTCTGAATACCGCGTATAAAATTTGTTAAATGTTTTTATCCCAATCTTACTCTAAGAAGTAGCAAAATTTTTTTAAGAGTAGCGTTTTTTGATAAAATAAAAAATAAGGAAGTTTTTTACTATTCAACACCTTTTCCGTGGACGTACTGGTGTGTCCACGGAAAAGGTTGAATTGGAAAAATTTTTATTTTTAATTTTATCGAAAAAAGTTAGTTGTAATAAAAATGTTTGCTGCTTCTTAGAGTAAGATTGGGATAGAAACATTTAATATATTTTATACGCGGTGTTCAGAAAATTGATAAAACTTAAAATGGTACAAAAGTAAAGTGCTTTATTTGCAAAGATATGGAAATAAGTTACTAGAAAAAGTTGTTCAATCGTAGAAGGTAGTCTTTAATACCAATTTTCGAAAAAATCGGCCCACTTTTATTTATTTGTGATTAAAATTTTATTATCAGTTAACTAATTCCAAATTTTTGTACTAGTAGGCGTTGATGGTGACAAGCTTTATTGATACTTTGCTTTTATAATTCATTAGCCGCAGTATCGTCAGCTTTAAATGCTTACTTAACACCCAAAAATTTGATAATAAATTGATATTAAAAATTTAAATCGATATTAAAATAAATTTAATCACAAAAAATAAAAGTAGGCCAATTTTTTCAAATATTGGTATTAGAGACTATCTTTTAATTTTGAACAATTTTTCCTAGTAACTTATTTCCATATCTTCTTAAATAAATGCACTTTACTCTTGTACCATTTTAAGTTTTTTCAATTTTCTGAACACCGCGTTTAAAATATGTTAAATGTTTCCATCCCAATCTTACTTTTTAAAAATAGCAAAATTTTTTATCAAGAGTAGCTTTTTTTCGATAAAATCAAAAATAAAAAAGTTTTTTCTCTTCAACACCTTTTCCGTGGACATACTGTATATACTTATCTACGGTTTTTTTTCGCAAAATAAAAAAGTGCATATACCGGACATGTAACAGCCCATAACTTTTTTATTTATTAGAATTTATTTATTCTTTGAAATTTTAGTAATGCATCTGTTATAAGGACACGCTTTAAGTGACTAAATTAAACCACCTTTTTGTTTCCGGTTCAACCGGAAGTAACCCTACATTTTAAATTTTAAATAGCATTCTGCATATATTTTAAGCCTACCTGATCCGCCTTAAAATTCTCTTTTCAACCATGTGTCACACTTGTCATTTCATTTCAAAATGGCTGCCAAAATCGATTTCTTTTTCCAAAGTTTTATTAGGCCATAAAACAATTGCAAATTATTAGCATGTAAAATGCGTTGATGTAAAGAATAGGATATAAAAATATTTGTGATGTTGTTAATTTTTATCTGATTAATAAGAGTTGGGATAACTTCTAATTTTAGAAATGTATGTAAAATAGGAAACTCCAATTTTTATTTCATGTAACTTTAGATCAAACATTTAATAGTTTACATCAGAACTAGTATGAATAACTGACTTTTTTACTAAAAACGCGATTATATTAGTATAAATAACACGCCAAGTAGGCTTTGTAGCATCCTAGCATATTGGTTTTAAAAACGTTTAACAATTCTAGGGGGCCATGGATATAAAATTGCTACAAACATTTGTTTCATGTTACAAAGCCCACTTGGCGTGTTATTTATACATATATTTTTTTAATAAAAACACTAGCTCTGATAAACTATGTGAAATATTAAATGTTTAATCTAAAGTTACATTAAGTAAAAATTGGAGTTTACTATTTTGGATTTTAAGATATTAAGGGTTAAAAAAATAAATTTCTAAAATTTTCAAAATTAACCTATATTCCTAACTCTTATTAATTAGATAAAAAATAACAAAATCACAAATATTTTGACACCCTACTTTTTACATCTCAACGCTTTTTACTTGCTGATAATTTGTAATTGTTAATAATTTGTAATTGTTGAAATTTCGAAAAAAAAATCGATTTTGGCAGCCATTTTGAAATAAAATGACAAGTGTGACACATGGTTACAAAATATTTAAAGGCGGATCAAGTAGACTAAAAATATATGCAGGGTGCTATTTAAAATTTAAAATTTAGGATTAGTTCCGGTTAAATCGGAAGTGAAACAAATGGTTTTACTTTGTCATTAAAAGCGTGTCCTTATAACAGGTGCATCACTTAAATTTTAAAAATTAATTCTAATAAATAAAAAAGTTACGGGCTGTTACATGTCCGCTGTGTTACCCGGTATATTATTAAATAAAGATAAGAGATTAAAGATATACGAATAAAAACACTCTATTAAATCATTTATGACAAAACGTCGTTAACTATTAATAAAAGTTCTCAGACTTTCTTGAATTCTACATACATCACAATTCCTACAATTTTATTTTTAATTTATATTTTATTTTTTACTTAAGTTTATTAAGATAACGGTGGCTGACTTGAAACCGAACATACATAATTGTATAGTTTCTTTTAATGTTTTTTCCTATTTTTTTGTTTCAGGCATTCTGCTAGTTCATATAGGTCAACAGGGTGTGGAACAATGAGCTGTTAGTTTAACTGGAGAAAGCATCGATTTGGCATAAGCATGGTATTATAAACGCACATTCTAAGGTTCTGCCTAGCGATGAAAAACCTATGTACTCGAAACAATAAAATTCACCAAAACCCGGGAAAATGGTTACTACAGATAATATTTTGTCGTAAAGCGTGGATGCCAAGTATCTTTTTGTTTCATTTACTTGATAGTAAATTATAATTAAATTTTACTTAATTTATTGCTAAAATTACATCAAAATAAGCTCTACTATTGTATTTTAAACTGTGAATAATATTTGTTATATTTATTACTACAAAGTATAACACAGAAAAGTAATAATGTCAAAATACTATTTTCTTTTTGGACAGCTTCTAATAAAGGCGCGACAACGTGACAACAGCGGATTTTTTGTAGAAGCGTACTTCCGCCACCTTCGGCTTCGCTTGACAGATGACACATTCAATATGGCGTTTTAGTTAAATGTTTTTTGTTGTTTGGGTAATTTTTGTGACAATTATATAAATTTCAGTTTTGTGTAAGTACTTTTAATACATTAAAATGGTAAGGCAGTGCCAAGTGTGTAAAGTGACGGATATGATTCCTGAATTATCATTTTAATCAAGTAAGTACAAACTATGCTTGTATCATTTTATCGCCAATAATAAACAAAAACATGTTGGGCGCAGCTTTCGATTGCGTTTATGAATGAAATGCTTTCTCTATCTATGATGTTAGCTCATTGTGTGGCTATACTTCGGGCTCAGGACCGGAGGAATCCCGTTGAATAAGAACTTTTCTGGCAAGTATATCCAACAGGAAACCTGTCAAATTAAATGACTTTGTTTCAAATAAAAAAGAATATATCTGTTTAAAAAATGCAGATATACTGTTTTAAAACGAACGCAGAAAAAAAATTATCTTATTGTTGCATCCCGTATTGCTTTAAAAAATTTAAATATATTGTTACTAAGGAATCAATTTAATTGAAAATACAGATCATTAGAATTAAATGGGCGATAGGCGAGAAAGCCAACTTTGAAATTGGGTCTAGTTTGTAGTGGCGGGTTTTTTATGGAGGCAGTTGAGATCTATCAGGCAAGCAGGGGTTAATTAGCAAAACCTAATAAAAAAATCACTAGAATTTGTAGCTAATATGTTGCTAACTAGTTACTAAAATGAGGAATTTTGTTGCTCAAGCCGATTTCGAAAAATCGAAATTACTGCTATATTGATATAAAGATAGCAGGAATTTTTGCTAAATCTTTAATTACCTGTCGACTGTATCACACGATTTTGTTTATAATTTGTTGCTATAAATTAGCAATATCAAAATATTAGAATTTCTTTTTGAAAACATGCTTCCTTGAACTTTATTTTTCACCAACTTTATCAACGGCTGTGATTTTTTTGCTGTGCAGGTAAGCACTCAATGGCTCTTATAGTACAAGCAACAAAATACATGGTTTCAATGACCAATATTTTATATTTGTCATTTTCCGTTACAAGTTTTTACGTCTGAAATGTAATTGGGAAAATAAAAAGCCGCTTTTACTAATCAGAACTAAACATGACCGACCAGAACTGAGGGCTTTTGAGTTTGTCTAAAAGGTCGGTCATGGTTACTTCTGGTTAGTTAAAGGATTTTTATTTTTTCCAATTATATTTCATACGAAAAATGCGGGGATCTATTAGAAAAGACCCCGATTTGGCAACAGAGCAAGCTTTCATATAATTATTTAAAAAAAATCGGTATATCATTAGAAAACCATTTTGTTGCTTGTACTATAAGAGCAGTTAAGTGCTTGCCATCATAGCCGTTGATAACGTGGTAAAAAATAAATTCAAGGTAGCATATTTTCGAAAAAAATTAAAAATAATAATTTGATATTGATAATTTATAGCAACAAATTAGCAACAAAATCGTGTGATACAGTCAAAAGGTAATTAACGATTTATCAAAAATTCCTGCCATCGTTTTATCAATATAGCAGTAATTTCGATATTTCAGAATTGGGTTGAGCAACAAAATATTCATTTAAGCAAATAAAAAGTTTTTAATTTGGGAAAAAAATATGATGTCTTAAATCTTAAAAAAGAAATTTGACTTTTTTGGTTCCAGTTAAAAGGTTATTTAAAGATAATTTTCAGCATGTTTTTAAAATTTCGGTACATCTGCAAATCTTGCAACTTTGTTAATAAGATCGAAATTTAACCCAAGTGACCTCGTATTCTTACCATTTTAGAGGTTGCCATAGCAATTTCGCATATACGATAACCATGTTTATTTTACATTTGAGGTAGAACATTCATTAATTTAAAAGTTTTTTTAGTAACAAAATTGGCTAATCAAATTTTCTATTTTTTTACCGGAAAATGCACAACTCAAGGAAGACTATAGAAAGGGGAGATTAAAAGGCAAAACCTAATAAAATAGATTAGTTATTTGTTTGCTGGATTTAGGGCAAAGAACTCGCCGAGATATCTATTAAATTTGTAGGAAGAAATTAAACACTTTTGGTTTAAAGAACTGTGGGATACCTAAAATACTTAAGTTAAGTTTGATAATTTATTAAAATAATCTTAGCTTTATTTTTACCCATTACGGCGATCATTGCAAAGATCTAGAGGATCTGAACTTCATCTTTTTGCATATTATTTTTAATCTTGTATTATAGTCTAAAATCCGAATTTGAGACGGCGTTTACCCGTCTGCCAACCAGATAAAAACTATTTTCATCAAATTTAACATGTAACATGGGTTGACTAAAAAAATATGGTCCGGGCTATAAGATTTTAAAAAAATTAAACATTTTTTATGCTTCCTGTAAAATATTAATTGAGGCGTGTACTTCGAAAGTCCGCCTTATCCAAATATAAGAGAAAAATTGCTAGTGACACATATCGATAGAACTTCAAATTTCCTATTTTACGGTTCATAATTTGTACGTTCAAAAGTTGCCTATTACCATTTAAAATGTCCATGCAATTCGAATTTATTTCCAATCCCAGCCTTATCCATTGACGTTGAACTTACAAATATCGCCTTATCCACAAAAATGTTTGAAGAATCAAAGCTCGTCTTATACGGTAAGTGTTTATAAGGCAATGAGATATTTACTTTCGAAACCAGCCCTATCCATTTTACCATTTTGCGTGTGTAACGCGGTAGTCGTTTATGCATAAAACAAGCAGATTCGAAACGAGCGGGAAGCTATCAAAAATTATTCTAATTAATAGTGTTTTACCACCTCAAAACATGGAAACAGAAAGTAATATGTTAGCGAAAAATATCACTGAAGCTCCAAAAACAAAGAAAGAAAGAAAATTATAGATAAAATCAAATGGAAAAAGAATATAGCTAAAACAAAAAGGTAAGTTTTAGATATAGGTTAGGTTAGCTTAAAGGAAGTGACTAGTGCACCGTACAGACGACACTCTAAGAAATATGTATAGCACATCATAATAATTATTTTTGGTTAAATTACTAAACGTTCTTTTCGGCATATCCTTTAGTAGTTTAAGTTAGTTAGGAAGCAACAAGTGCGTATTAAACAGATGATGTAACAACAATATTTTGGTGTATCGTCTGAACGTTACGATCTTTTTTAATCAATGTAAAATGTCGCATGTAAATAGAACTTTTTTTAATTTCAAGGTATGGTCCTAAAAAACCACCAAGGTTTACCAAAAGCTTGTGAGAAACACGACAGTAAGGCATATAAATGTAACAACTTAAGCCTTCAAGATGTAAGGAAATTCCACCAAGCTTTTTATACTGATAGAAATAAAATTTCCCAAGATAATTTTATTCTAAAATATACAATGGCTGAAACACCAAAACGAGAAAGACAAGTCCAAGAAAATAGTTCTCTAAAAAGCATATCCATTAAATATTACGCTCCTCGATCACGCCAGGGTACGGGAACTCAGATTATTTCGATATGTCAAAAGGCGTTTTTGTCTGTCTTAGGGATTTCCAAAGACAGAGTACAACGCGTTGCCAAACATCATCTAAATACTGGTTTAACCTCTAGGGAAAAGAGAGGCGGTGATACCCGTAGTAAGACCTTTCTTCCAAAGCGTCAAGCAGTGAAACGTTTTATAGAAAATTTGAGGCAGTAGATTCTCATTATGCTCGCGGCAAATCTTTAAGACAATAAAATGTATAATTCTGAAAACACTGGGACCAATCTCAATGTTAACTATCATTACTTCCGAAAAATCTTTGTGACAGACTACAATATCGGTTTTGGTATGCCTGCTACCGATGCTTGTTCTAAATGCATCGAACTAAAGAAAACTATTAAAAGAAGCTCACCTGATAAAAACACAAGTTTATCATAGAACAAAGAGTTCATACACTTAAATATAAAGCATTTTTTAAACTTTTACAAAGCGAAGATGAAGGAGTATTAAAATTATCTTTTGATTGCCAGAAGAATATGACTCTGCCTCGAATTCCAGACCAGGCTGCTTATTATAAACGCCAACTCTATTATTACAATTTTACAATTTGCGAAGGACACTCAAAAGCACACCAGAATAAGGGCAATACATTCATATATACCTGGCTAGAGACTGAGTTTGCAAAAGGATCTAATCAAATTGCATCCGCAGTATACCATCGCCTTTCTAACACAAATTTGGACAATTATCGAACTATTCAACTCTTTGCTGACGGATGTGGAGGGCAAAATAAGAACAGTATCATGATTGGAATGCTTTGTACCTGGCTTAAATTAAGAGCGCCTCGGATATACAAGAAATACACGTAATATTCCCAATTGTCGGTCACTCATACATCCCCCCCGATAGAGTCTTCGGCCGCATAGAAAAAAGAGTAAGAAAGTGTGATACTATTATACAGTCAAGCGAGTACGACGCTATATTTGGAGAATTTGGATCTATTTTCCATTTGGGAAAAGATGTGACCGTGTATGAATGGAAGAACGAACTTGCCAGAACCATTAAGTCTCCGGCCCAATGGCACTTTAAGTTTTCTTTAATAAAACGATTGCTAATAAGAAGAAGCTTACAAGGAAATGTATTCATTCAAGGCGAAGCTCACTACAAAAGCGAACTAGGGGCATTCAAATCGATTTTCAAGAAAGAAAAAACTTTTAATATATCTCCAGATATAATACTTCCAACGTTGGGGTGCAAAGTTAATATTAAGAAGTTATAGGATTGCGACTATTTATTGCAGAAACATTTTGGAATGAATTGGCGTCAGCAACCAGAACTTGCATTCTACCAAGATGCTATAGATAATCATCTAGAAACTTATGCAGCAGCTTCTGAAGAAGTTCATGAAGAAGTTGACCAAGATATGATGGATGAAGAGGACGATATGCGAATCTAGCGTTTACTATTTACCTTCGTAGATGTGTTGTGTTTTTAATATACCCAAAATGTAGTTATTTTGAATACAAAATTTAACAACAAAACAAGCCTTTTCCATTAAGTGTATTTCCAAACTCCGCTTTATCCACATGGGACCTTCAAAACTCGTCTTATCCAAAATTAAAACATGCATAAACATGCAAAATATTGGTAAATACATTTTTTATTCATACTACGTAATTTCAGAAGCCATTTAAAACATCTGATACCTGCCACGTACTTGTATCTTTGAACATGAACTTAAAAACATATTGTAGGAATTACGTAACTTGTCTTTCATAGAATATCGCGGACTTTGGAAGTACACGCCTTTATTGTGACCATTTTATTTTACAGTACTATTGTAACACTAATTTTTTTCTCCAATTTTTTAAATAATGCCCTGGGACATTTTTTAAATCTAAAATTTAAAAGAATTACCAAAATCTTTCTTTATGAAATTAAAGGCAAAAATCGTTAGTCGTATATTGGTTCTCTCATGTCGAATAAAAGAATAAAAATTGAAATTATAGAGAAAGTATCAAATTTTTTTAAATATTTTTAAAAAATTAATCATACCATTGGCCATAATATTTTAGGCAACCTATAGACCTTTTAAGGGTATTCTCAGCGCAAGCGCGTCCGTCATGTAAAAAAGGCGGCGATGTGGAAGTTTCGGGCAATTTTTATAAATGTGGATGCAATATCACCTCTCATATCAGTGCAATTAAATGCAAAATTAATTAATGGTGCTTCATTAGTGCATCGTACAGTAGAAGCCCACAATGTTGTCCCCAAAGAGGAAATAAAGCCGAATTAGTTGAGAGGTTAGGATAATAATAATGTTGATGTCAAGTACAACTGTATTCAACTTGTCATGGTAATAAGTAAAACTAATTACAAAAAAGAACAATTAGTTCTTATTTCTATGTTTTTAGCGAGGTTCTAGTGACTTTTACCCACGACAATTTTATTTATAATTAATTAAATATATTACCTTTACCAATTCTTTCTTTTTTACACAACTGATGGGGTCTGGATATTCGGTTGTTGGACCACATTCTTCTTTAAGATAACCTGAACAAATATATTAGTCTTTATTAACATTATTAATTCCTTGGAATCGACCATCACCTCGTCCACACGGCTTCACCCACAAATCGCATTTACCACATTTGGGTCAAATTTTTAAGTGTGTTCGCTTCCTTACTGTATTAAGTTTTCGGTAATATTCAAACCAAGGCTTTAAAAAAGTAATAAAATAATATTAATTATAAAGATTTACTACGCGTGTCACTGAGACATATTCCAAACAACAACGTTTTTCAGCCCCTTTTAGATGGATAACATTATGTATTTTAAATAAAATATGTATCGTTATTTTATTATGTATGCACCATAATTTAAATTAAACTGTTTATAGGAAATAATTATTAATACTTGTTCTTTGCTAATTTTTTTTAAACATATGCACCACTGCTCATATATTTGTACACAAAATTTTAACTATTAAAAAGGCTGTTAGTAACATTTTTAATAACATATTATATTTGATAAACAATAGTTTTTATTCGGTTGGCGGATGGGCAAAATGTTGCCCATAATGCGAATCCCGTACTATATAAAAATTATGCTTTTTGATGTTTTTATTGGCGATGGAGCTTGTTGCACAGGCCAGGGAGTAACCGTAGTTACATTTTGCTGTTATGTGTTTTTTAATAAAATATAAAACCGACGATTTGTTTTTTTTTTCTGAAAGTGCTTTTTAGCTTTAAATATAAATTACGAAAAGCACTTTTGATATTTTATGCCTTGGCAACACAGAAATGCCATCTCAAGTTCCCACTAGAAAGTTTGACATTTTAACGGTAATCTGGAAGGTGTTGTTATTTGAGCTCAATCTGTGTTGTTTACAGTTATTTAAAAGTATGCGTCAGCAAAAAATTAATAAATCTGGGAGAAGTTTCGTCAAATAGGTTATTACAACTTTCGACGTAAATTATCAAGACAATAGTGCATCGATCTCATACTTTCACTTTTGGCAATAGAGCTCCATTTTTTGCCACTAAGAACCGCTAATATAACGAGCTGTATCGTCGTTGCTCACTCACGGGCGAAAGTTGTAAAGGTCAAATCAGCTGTTGTGTCAGGAAATATCGATGCTGTGCAAAAGTAATAATTTTAAATCATCATGAGACATACTGTAGATGAAGCCAATCTTAAGCATTAGTTTTACCAACATGTCTATATAAAAGTCATGATATTAAGCTGTTAAAAATGTTTTTTTCCACATAATTTGACAAAATTTCAAAAAAATGCTCCTGCTATTGGTACCAGCAAAGGCTTATGAAATACAATGGCGATGCTTCAAAATAAATGTATAAAATTTAAACAGATAACAAATCATATGAACCGCAAACTAAACAACAGTCGACTAAATGGGTGTTTTAAAATGAACCAAATCGAACAAAACAATACAAAACAAATGCGCTGTCGAATCATTCTTCAAAAAATGGTATCTGTCACACATCTTATTTAACAACCGACTATTTGAGCAGTTAAAAAAAACGAGTTTAATATGTCATCCAGCGTACAGCCCCGATTTGGCACCAAATAACTTTCTTTTGTTCCTGAATGTCAAGAATAACTTGCGTGGACAACGATTTTCGTAGGCAGAAGAAGCCGTTGATGCATTAAAAAATCATGTTGTGGGGGAGTATCAGGAATTATGTAAAAAATGTTTTGACAAGTGGTTTGAACGTAAAAAAATATAGATCATAAAGGGAAATATTTTAAAAAACAATAAAGGTAATTTCTGTAAAAAGTTATTGTTCAGTTATTTCTTTTATAGTGTCCATCGTACAAACAGGATTTGCAAAAAGTTTTGAAAACCGGATTATAGTCTTATATAAATTTAACTTAATCTGTGTTTAATTATGCTCTTTCGCATAGTTTATGCTTTATGCACAGTAACAGATTACCGACGCAGCTTAATTTAAATAAATTTAATGGCTTACTTTTTCTACTTAAAATAAATGAAATTAAATTGTTCTAAAACCCCTTAAAATAATGAATTAAATATAGTTTTATAATTTTGAAGTAGTTATTAACTCCGTATTTTAGTCATATTTTTATTAGAAAATATTCTGGTAACTTTGCAACTTCTGAGACAGCAGAAAGTTATTTCTGGTATATCTAGAGGTAATAATTTGCGACACCAATTAAACAAAACAACTGCGGAAAGTTTAAAAGTAAGAAAACTAAACTAGAAGTTGGAAACTTAAATGTAGTAATTTCGGAAAAGGAAAATACCCTTGATGAAATTCATTGTGATTTAACAAGTCTTTATAAGTGTTCTGTTACTATTAGCAGATATGTAATAAACAACGAAGAAGATGTTTATTAACATTCCTCCCAAAAACAGTATTTTAACAATATATTATTTAATAAGATATTGCTAATGCTTTTTGGCTGTTATTTTATATCGAAATACAGACATTTTCTCTTGCAATGTGTTACTTTACGAACCGGTTTTTAGCAAATAAAAAGAAATTACAGACAACAACGGTACCGTAAAGTTTGCAGATCTATCTAAGGTAATAGCGTGCATGTCCATATATTTTATTGGATATAAAACTATTTCTTGTTTTGGTGCAGTTTATGGGACGGTTTTATTATTTTAAAAATGATTATAGTTGAAATCGCTCTTATCGTGCGGATGTATCAATTAATCAACGAGAAGCGTTTTATTTTAACGTGTTTAACAACACCTTTTAAATACAACGCGTAAAGCCGCGTCCACATTAGTATATAAATTGATTCATTCCTTCATTTAACATACAACAGCTGAATGTAGGATTTGGCACAAATTTTACATTCTTATACAATTTTACGTTGTGCGTTTGTGCTCAACACGTGTGTGATCTTGTATTGGTATTTTGAATTTTCCTTAAATATAATTTACTCTGTAAAAATTTATGCTATCCAGGCGATGCTTCAAAAGAAGTGTATAAAATTTGAACAGATGACAAATCATATGAACAGCAAACTAAACAACAGTCGACCATATGGGTATTTTAAAATAAACCAAATCGAACAAATCAAGACAAAACAAATGCGCTGTCGGATCATTCTTCAAAAAAAATGATATCTGTCACACATCCAAAAGATAAGGGGTTATTTCCAAAAGAAAACAAAAAAGAATGATGCTTGTTAAGAGATAATAACCTTTTATTATTCTTTCTTTGGGAGCAAAAGACATTTTAGTAGAAGATCTAAACCCAAATCGACCTTTACCGGGCTGATAATAGAATTAAAGGTTTTTTAGAATAAATTTAGTATCCTAGAAAATGTATAAAAAATGGGTTTGATAAAAAAAATCCTGGACAGGCTTTTTTTAATTATTAATTAAAAAATGTAACATTGATCTTTACTGATCAACAACAATATGGTGTTTCTACGCCTTTCGTCGGTATCTAAGCTTACTAGGGTCCTCAAGGGATCTTCTCTGTCAAGTCGTGAAGTAAATCACCCTCACTAAGCCGCCGTGCCCGTTCCATTTTTTCGGCTAGCTCATGTGTCGGAAACAGGACTCTTTTGCCCCTTGACCGACGAAGCTGGTGGACTTCATCACGAACCTCACCTGGGCCAACATCACCGGTTACGGCCGTGGAACCGAGCCCTAAATATTGAGGCTTTATAACCTCTACTGCACGGTCCATGGATCTACGTGCGTTATTGATCGGTGTTCGTAGCATTATTATTCCTCCTACTTTTGTCCCTCTTCTTACTTCCTTGTGCGTCGAGAACCACTCTCGGTGCTTAACAGTGTGGTACTCTGGGAGCTCCTCTAATCTCCTGTGCAACACTTGTTACTTTCTTTAACTGGGCCCACAAAACAAAAATATAATAAACAAAAATAATCTCCTGGCAACTGCCACTGCTCCACCCCACTTAGCGCGACTGGTACCACCTTTCGGGCTTAGTTCCCAACTAAGCTTGTTGCGGGTTGCTCCTATTATTCCTCCGTAATCCCAGGAGTATGTCACAACCCTATCTTAACACAAACCCCAGGTATACGAGCACCAGGGACCTCTACTGCTACACTTCACTACACTTTGGTTGCTATCTCCAGTACCACGCTCTGATCACGGTTCCTCCGGGTTCTAAATCCTTTCAGAGACTCTCCTCTTCACTTCCACAAACTTTCACAGTGACAGTTGCAACCCCCCCGATGACTATTTTCTACATGCACTTCTACTGGAACTTAGCTTTGTTACGGTACCTCCGGGTCCGAAACTCTTCTATCCACTTCTCTCCTCACTCCTGCCAACTTTCAATGCGGTAGCTCCGCGGTTAGCCACGCAGGCGGTACCTGGTGCAACACCTCGCGATTGCTTTTTTCTACACGCACTACCGCTAGTACCTGTCGAGAACCATCCTTGGTACTTTTACCAACTCTCCCTGATTTCTCCCCTTAACCTTTTTCCAAAAACCTCCTGGCTGTACAAACACGGTTGAACCACTTTCCTGGACGTCGTCTTTATATCATTTTTTAATTAATATAATTAAAAATAGCCTGTCCAAGATTTTTTTAGCAAACCCATTTTTTTATACATTTTTTAATATACTAAATTTATTTTAAATACCTTTTATTCTAGTAAATGAGAACACAGTTTTTACTTTGTTTACTATTCACTATATAGTGATAGTAAACAAAGTAAAAACTGTGTTCTCATTTACTAGTTAAAAATGAACATCATCACAAAGTAACAGACACCTTAATTCAATATTTGAAAAGTGCTAGTACAGCAGAACAGTCTACTTTATACTTTAAACTACGTCTTAAAAATATAGTGATAGTAAACAAAGTAAAAACTGTGTTCTCATTTACTAGTTAAAAATGAACTATCACAAAGTAACAGACACCTCAATTCAATATCTTTTATTCTATTATCAGCACGGCGAAGGTCGATGTAGGTTCGGATCTTAGACTATAGTTAAGTCAGATCGGTTTGACTTCAAGAGTTTTGCATTCCTTATGAGTAATGACGAGCCCAGAGTAACAATTACTCCGAAAATTGAAATATGGTGGGTAACAAAAAGCACAATTTTTTTTATAATATAATATTTATTATTAATATTGTAAGGGCACTAAAATGATTAAGCATATTAAAATTTATTTTGCTATGGAACAAAATATTCCTTTCTAATATCTTTTGCAGTTGCTCTGAGTAAAACATTTCGTATATTTCTAAAGTAATCAATATTATGTAAGTTTGTCCAGTTTCTTAGTGTCAGACGACTTTGTCCTTCTGAGTCTGCAGTTCCATGTGAAATGTAAATATAAAAAAAACATTTGTTAAAATAACTGCGTTCACGTAAATACGTTCACACTAAAAGAATATTGGAGCATAAATCTCTTTGATGTTAAAAAAAAAAAACGAAAGACGGATCGCGTAGGTTGAATGTCGAAAAATTTTTGCATGCGGTTGCATGCGGCAAACACATCCATATTTGCGCAAATTTGAAACGCACATATTAATTTGTGCCTTACGTCAAGCACAACGTAAATTTTTACTAGTGTTGACTCGATTCAAGACGAACGAAACAAATATATACAGCGTTAACGTACCAAAAAATAATAAATACCAGTGGCTCTATAACAGTTATTATATTTCAAAAATACTTGCTTTATTTTAAATAATAAATGACATTTCTTTGTGGTCTGATAGTTTAAATTTAAAAATATGAAAAAAAACAAGCCTTTCTGTGGATTCCTACATCCCCAAGCCAAAAAAGCTCTTTTAACATAATAATTATTTCAAGAACGAAAATAAAAATAATGAATCACCTGTAAAAATATAAGAAGTAGCTAAAGCACTTGGAATTAGTTTAAGAATGGTTTTATGGAAAAAAAGAATAAACTTAATTCCAAAAAAAAAATGTAAACGGAAGAAGCCAAAGACTAAAGATTTGAGTGAATCTTTAAAAATGGAAGTAAGATATACTATTTATGTATTATATAGACTAAAAACAAATATAACACTTGCGGATTTAACAAATGCTTTAAAGAAACGCTGCGTTTTAGAAGATAGACTTGGCGCTTAATCAGAATTAGTTAAAAGATTAAGTTTTTACTATAAAAAAGATTTAAATGTAAAATATTTGGTAAATTATCAAATATTTTTCATGTTTTAGGAAAATATACACATAAGGATAGATCAAAATTAAGAAAAGTGGTATTTTCAGAAGAAACTTAAACATTTTCAAAACGGAGTGGATCTAAATTTTATCAAAATAAACCGGTAAAAGCATTAAAAGAAAAAACGATTGTGGTCAGTTTTAAACGATTTATTGTTTTACATGCCGTGTCTTTAACGGAATTCGTTTCAGGTGCAAGTTTATTTTTTTTTTTTTTAATATAAAAGTATGTCAGGACAACATAATTAATTATAAAATGTTAAAAAATGGTTAAAAATACAGCTAATATTTAATTTGCAAGAGCCATCTTTAATAATATTAGACAATTCTGCATGAATGATATACAATCAAGAATTTTAAATAAACAACCCAATGCAAGTTGGAAAAAACTGAAATTTATGACTGGTTGATAAACGAAAATCAAAATCTGTTTTGATGTATGTTAAAATCTAAACTTCTTTTAATGTTAAAAATCACTAAACCAAAAAACAAACATTTATGCAGGTGATGAGTGCATGAAGACGGTAATTTACAATTGCGGCCTTCCTATTACCAATAAACTTATGTGAGCACAATCAAAATTTTATTATAAGAAACATGTGAGTGATTAAATCTGATAAGGCTGATGCTGTTTGGAAAAATGCACTGGACCATATTACAATAGAGTACTGGCGGAAATCAGTAAAACATACGCAAAAAATAATTTGAACCAGGTAGGAGAGAAAATAACTATATAAAATGTCCTTATAGAACCGCGTTTGAGGATAATTCGGATCCCATTAGTAATAGTAAAAGGTACTTAATATTATAATTAGTTTGCTTTTTTGTATGTAAAATTTATAAATTAATTAATGTGGTATAATTTTTAGATCATTATTTATTATGTTATAATATTTAATTGAAGTTGCTTTAATTAAATGAAACAAATAGCTGCGTGTCATCGGCATACTGATCTAAAGCGCAGTACTGAAGATGGCTGGTAAAGTCAGCGGTATATAAGAAAAAAAGAAGAGGTCTTAATGTGCTACTTTAAGAAATTCCCTCATTGTTAAATAAGAATTCGGAAGGTTCCTTGGACAGTATAGACATACACGAACTTCTTCCCTTAAGGTTACTTTCCATCGAAATTCATAGAGGCATCTTTGAAACCATATAACCATATATTTTTTTAAATACTCTGGTGAGATAGAACGTTACAAGCTTTGCTATAGTCAACTTATATTAGGCGTATTAGAAGTAATAAAAAATTCCCAATATTTTAGAAATACTACATGGAATGCTAATTGGTCGAAAATAAGAAGATTTACTGGGATTAACTTTAGAAGTTAGTATTATACAAGCTTTCTTCCACACTATCCTGAATATTTTTAAGTAGTTTTGTTTTTGATAAATTGTACAATATCGTGTTTGTGGTATCGAAGATAATTTAGGAACATTTTTGCAAAACTGCACATTTTTACTCAGAACGCCCTGAAATTATGCTGGTAATTTTAGAAGTTTGCAATCTGATTGAACTTAAGTTTCTAAGGTCATTATTTTACCCATTTATTAAACCCAAAAAAGCAGAAGACATATTACCAAAAATACTTATGTAAAAAAGGGCCACGTTCCTATCTAAAGCTTTTGGCCTTTTAAAGTACATTATCTTTTGACTTGGCAAGATTTTTACTCATCAGTCTGTATTAATAAAAAATATTGTCTATATTTATGAAACAAGAATATTTATTATTACAAAAAAATCAGTAAAAAACTTTCCAGTTAAAAAAAACTTGGTTATATTTTAGATTTCAGATTTCTTAATCGTAAAAGAATTTGCGCTTCACTTAAAAAACAAACAAAGTTAACAATTAATATCTGAAACAATAAAACACAAAAATCAATATCCTGTTAAAGACCAGTGTCGATATAATTAAAAAAAAGATTAAGGTCGTAAAACTATTTTAAATAAGTGGCGGAAATGCAAAAGAGACCGATCGAAATTTAAAAAGGGCATTTCGCATTTGCTTTAAATTTATTCCTATTTTTTACTAAATAAGAAAATTTAACTTTTTAACAAACATTTACATACCACTGTCAGTTTTTTCTTCACAAACTTTCTATAAAAATTTTTCGTAACAAACCCTTTATTGACACAAAATTTTATCAAAAGCAAATCCTTGTGCCGGCTATAAAAAACGTATTTCCAACATAACTTGAAATTGAATGGGCTACTGCTTCAAAAATATTGAAAAACAAAAACGTTTTCTTTCAGTAAAACTTTTGTCGCCTTTTGCTAAGCTTAATACTTTTAGAAGCGTAAATAAAATGTATTGGAATTAGCATATAATTTTTAAACATAAAATTTGAAGTAACTTTTGAACAACACCTATTATAGCTTAATAAAAAAATCTATGGAGGATGCTACGATGGTAAAGTTGTTTCTCGGGAACTGAATAAGCATATGGCTTCAAACGTATATAAGGGCCTCAATAAGTCGCATCTGCGTAAATAAAATATATTGGAATTAGCATATAATTATTAAATGTAAAATTTAAAGTAAAGTTTGAACAACACGTATTACAGCTCAATAAAAAATCTATGGAGGATGCTACGATGGTAAAATCGTTTCTCGGGAACTGAATAAGCATATGGCTATAAACGTATATCGTCGGCTGAGACGCAAAACCATGTAAGTCCGAAAATTTGCCATAAACTGTTTTTTAATGAAATAAATTAAGAATTGGTCGCTCCATCTTTGCGCGAATGTTTAAAGCTGAAACTTGCATAGTTTTAAAACAAAGCGTAAACATTAAAAGCGTGTATATCGCCTAGACTACCATAAACGTGTAAGTCGCCACATTCCTGTAGAAATATATGGCGGTAAAAGTGCGTGAGTTGTGATCCTTAATAAAAGGTAAGTATAAGAGGTATTTTTAATAACTGAACATAAATAAGGCATGTTAAAATTAGTCTAATTTGATAACTTTATGCAACATTGTACAGATTCATTAGGAAAAGGCAGAATATTTACGTTAAAGTAACTTGCAATCTAAAACTGACTTATATGACTTTGACATTATAATTCCAAACTGACATACATACTTTTGAAACCCAAGACCTTTTTATTCAGTATATTAACAGAAGATATGTTTTTCTAAAGTCATTACCATCATGTGCCATCAAATGAATGCGAAATTTATTGGATTGTGTTATTAAAAACTTCGTCGTACATTGTTTTTTTTTCTAGTACAGTGTTTGGCATAAAAAATGTTATCTAATTTTTATACTTATTTTTAGAATATGGCTAAACTTTCGGATAAAGACTTAATAACAAGGATTTTAAATTCCCCAGAATTTTGGGATGATGGTAATCAGGCAAATCAAAATGACAGTTCTAATATAGGACAACTAATAGACATATCGAAAATAGATGACATAATTCCTGTTACGAATATTATTTTAATAAATCAACAAAATATGCATGACGAAGGCAAAAAACAAAACAAAGATAGCTGAAGTTTCCATGTTAATTTTCCAAGAAAATAAGGAAACTGAATACAATAGACTATTGAACGACGAGAAGAAAACAAAATAGAAGAGTCTAAAGAAAGACAAGGGAAAACAATAAATACGGAAAACGAAAATCTCCAACCAATGAACGAAGATGAAGATGTCATGTCCCTGTATGAGGAAGAAATTGACGAAAACCAAGATTTCACGCCAATGAACAACGTAACTTCTATTAAAAAAAGTGAGTGATGAAGTAGATGGAAGTTCTGAAGAGGAAAAGCAGGCGACAGGTTCAACAAGAAAAAAACAAAAATTAACAGAATGCATGGAAAAACATATAAAGGACTATAGAAACACCCTGACAGTCAAAAGTGGATATACATGGTTAATCGCAGTGAAAGAAGTATTAAACCCATTTGCAATTCCAACTTTTGCAAGAAATCAACAAAACGACATTGCTATTTATTTGAAAATAAAGCCAGAAACAATATTTTTAAACAAATTTGGCAAATGTCCTGGGACATGAAAAAAATTTACGTCTCATCACTTATCGATATTAAATACCCCAAAGAAAAAAAACAGAGAATGATTCTAGCAAAAGGGGTTTTACCTGTAATTACTTTCTGTTTAAAAACAAAAAGAGAATGCAGGTGTGCAAGAAGACTTTTTTGAATACTTTAGGTTCAAATCAATGGATGGCAGTTAATTTTGCTAACACATCGAACGAAGACAAAACATGTACACCAGAATATTCAGTAAAAACACCAAAAAGATCGAGGCAAAAATTGCCATTTAAAGATTTGGGACTTAAATATACCGAAAAAAAAAGACCAAAGGGGAAAAGGATTTGGGTTTAAAAAAATTAGTTACAATTTTGGCCAATTGGAAGAAGTAGTGTATGCCACGCATCAAGAAAAGAAATCTGATCAAAAAAAAAGAGATAAAGGGGCTGCATCTCAAGAATCATTAGTGTTAACAGTGGATGTGCAGACAGTGCTTCTGTCTCCTCAGCTGCAAGCTAGTGCGGTATATTACAAAACAAAATTGTGTGTACACAATTACACAATTTTTAATTTGGATTCTAAAGACGTGACATGCTTTTTATAACATGAAGGCGACGGTGGATTAGAATCAAATGTATTTGCTTTTATTATATGTAGCTATTTTGAATTGCAGCTGCAAAAAAATCCAACTTTAAAACGTATCATCATTTCTTCTGATAGTTGCGGCTATCAAATCAAAAATAATACTCTTGCAAAAGCTCCTTTCTAGTTTGCCAGAAAATATAATATTGTAGTCTATCAGAAATTCCTCGAAAAGAGGCATACACAAATGGAACTGGATGGAGCCCACTCCATGATAGAAAGAAAGCTCAAAGTAAGACCTATTTATTTGCCCACAGATTATGTAAATGTATACGTGGAAGCTCGTAGACGTCAGTCATTTAAAGTCAATTACCTTAAATTTGATTTCTTCCGGAACTTTGACGCACTTAAATATTATCTCTCAATTCGGCCAGGCACTAGAAGAGGTGATCCCACAATTTCAGATATTGTTGCCTTAAAATACGAGTTGGACATAAGGTACAAACTGAGGTACACTGAAGATTGGAAAATACTGCCAAGAATAGTTTTAAATTTTACTAAATTTTACCTCCTCTGTACAAAAGCGGCCTAAAAATAAAAAAAGATAAATATAATTACCTAAAAGAGCTTAAAAAAGTTATTCCAGAAAATGCTTGGATAGTTTTATGATAATTTAGAAACCTAAAGACTGATTTATAGTGCAAGTTTTTGAGTAGTATTATTAACATGAATGATTTAACATTTTAAATACCATTTTTTTCGTTATATATTTAGTTCTGTTTTTGTTCTGGTATTAAGGTTTTATTTTTTGTCAGGTAAACATTTCAATTACTTAAGACATGATGTACTATATAGATTTCTTTAGTTAGTTTAGGTTTAAAATTTAAAAATGTCTTACCAAAAAGCTAGAATTAAAGATTTGTTGTTTTATTTACTGATATCGTCCTTATTAGGATCAAAAACACCTTACTCCTAAAGTTTTAAAGTTAAAACTCTGTAAGTCTTACTTGTATAACAAAAAAATCAAAACTTAAAAAAAAAGGCCTAGTTTAAAAAAAAAACACCAATTATGTATTATTATCAAAACTTTTATACTTATAGCGTTTCTATTTACGTTTAAAAACAATCTTTTGGTCCTCCTGTAAATTCAGCCCAAACCGACTTAGACGGTTTTGCATCTCAGCCGACGATATAAGAGCCTCAATAAGTCGCATCTGCGTAAGTAAAATATATTGGAATTAGCATATAATTAATAAATGTAAAGTTTAAACAGCACGTATTACAGCTCAATAAAAAAATCTGGAAAATGCTACAATGGTAAAGTCGTTTCTCATGAACTGAATAAGCATAAAGCTCGAAACGTATATAAGGCCCTCAATGAATCGCATCTTAGATATGATATATGCTTTTAGGGCTCCTGTGCTGATTATTTATTTAATAATATGTTTGTCCTGTAGAAAAGAGTATCATCAGGAATTTTGCAGTATTTTTTTTAGGCTGAAAAAAATTTGATATTACCATATATTTTCGTACTGAAAATCGGGTATTTAGTTTAGTAAAAATACAAAGACGTAATTGTTGCGAAATCTGTTTACCCAACTTGCAATCTACAAGTGGCTGCTTTTCCTATACCCTCCTTAACTTTGGTAAAACAGTCAATTGTTTATAATGGCTTGTAAAAAAAGGTTTAGGAGAGAAATAAAGGGTCTTCTCGTGCTTACTATTTCCAGATTTGTGTTGGGCTTGTTGTTATGTATAAAGTAAGTTAGTTTTTTTTTTGTGTTTTAGTCTATGCTAATTCATGATTTAACCTTTTTTTCTTTTTTCCTTCTAGTTTGTGTTGTTTTATTCTGTTTATTTAAAATGTTTGTAAAATACGAATTTTATACGCGCTTTAAATTGAAAACCTAATAACAGCGAGCCGCAGATGCAACAAAATTGAGCCCAACAACGATCGCAAATATAAAGAAGAATACGGTAAAATCAGACCAGTATTACGCTTCCAATATGTCTTTCAAGCAAAAGACCGCAAACCCAAAATTATAACATATTTAAAAAATGTTATTCGGGACACAATTTATTCTATGTACGACAGAATGAAAAAATGTAACATTGGCAACAATAAGACAAAAGTTCAAGAAATTGAACATTTTAAGTTTTCCATCAACTTCCTAAGAAGATGGATCAAAAGTATAGGCTTCAAGTGGAAAAAAAATCAAATAATAGAAAATATTTGATGGACTTGCCAGATATTGTTCACTAAAAAAATTGTATCAAAAATAGTAATTTAGGTCAGTAATTTGTTAACTGTTATTAAGTTTGTTAATAAATAAATACTACATTTGAAAGTATGTAGACAAATGTAAAAATTATAATATACTGCTAAATCAATATTTGTTAATTTCTGAACGTATAAAAAACATATCGTCGCTGTTATTGAAATAGGTCATATGTCAAAATAGACGTTTTTTTTGGAGATAAACAAATATTAATAAATTTTAGGACTACCGAATTTTGTATCTGCTTTTTGGGGACAGACTATATTTGCCCAATTATATTAATGTGATATTATGAGATCAACCAACCAGGGTTTAGAAACCCGTTTTTAATGACATAAGATAATTTGCTGGCTACCACTTGGTTACATTTATTGACATATGATCAGTTGCAATGGAGAACATAGACCTTGTATGATATTTGAATGATTTATTTTGTTAAGTAATACAAGGTAACATCTTGGTATTAAATACAAAATGATATACTTATTATCCTTCTATAAGTGCAGAGTAAAAACTCATTTATGCAACAAATTTTCATAAAATACCCTGCAATCTGCAGGAATAAACTCTTTTAGTTCTTGTAAATGGGCGTTTTTGGTAGACTCCAATTGGACACGGGCCTTCGTAAAGACGAGAACATTCATCATTGGTACTTGCTGAACGCTGACGATGAGGCACATCGACCCAGGTATCTGGGAACTGCAGTTTGTACAGAATAGCTCCATTTGAATTACATTGGAGGGCGCAGATATCGGTCATCATGGGATCTCCTGTTTTACGGCCGGGCCTTATGCTAGAGTAAAACTTTGATCCAAACTTATAAAAATCTGTGTGCGTCAATTCAACTACTTGAAAAGGATTCCTTCTCTCATATTACGCAAATAATCAGAAGGAAGGTAGATTTTCTTTTTGCGGCGCTACTTCCTTTCTATTAGACCATGTACTGAGTCTACCTCCATTTGGGTATGACCTACCTCCAGATATTTCTGCTCTATAGTGAGTGAATACTTTTTAAAAATGTCGAGTAAGACGTTGGATAGCTTGATGTTTCTATTTTGATAGCAACATTCATCGCTCCAAATAATAATATTTGTAGGACAGTGTTCATTAATCTGTTGGTTTAGGAATTTTGTCGCTATGGATGCGAAAATATTACTTTCAAGACCTCCTTGGCCCTCGTGCCATACAAAGCAGGTAACTGTCTTAGTTCTTAAGTCATAGTAGGTCCAGTTATGCACCTTTAACTTTGTTTTGTAGTAGTTTGCTGCAGTATTTAACCGGAAGCTAGAAGTACTGCTTGAAGGTCTACTGCAAAAACTAAAATATTCTCCTTTTCTTGGCACTCGGTTTTGTCATTTTCTTTTTCCTGTCGAGCTTCCGATTTCCTAAGTATGTGAGCCTGGTAAACTCCTTCCAATGTGGATCCATCCTTGTACCTCGAACATGTATTTCACAGATCTTTCTTTGGTGTCCATATTTCTAAATTTAGCTTCTTGAATACTATGAAAAAAGTGGTCCATGATGCTGAATTCTTTCCTGCATCCCGATACTTATCTTGATACATCCTTAACACATGTCTGTAGCTATCCCATACTGGTTCCAAGTACAGCTTTGAAGTTGAACTTCTACAGTAATGAGACTCCAAGTGTGGTAAATTTGAAAGACACTCTTCAACATTTTTTGAACCACCTTGAATGTGCTTTTCTGATTCCTGAGTGCCAGTATTGCCTGAATAATCTTGGTTGTTTTTAGTTATCCAGTTCTGTACTGTTTTTTCTCCAATATCTAATGTCGATAAAAACATGGCTTTGCAAACGTGTTTTTTGGATTTAGTATTTTGGATTGAATCATCTTCTCCATTGTTCACGATAAAATAGTATTTCAGACTAACCTTCTTCAGTTTTTGTTTGTCTGTTGTTGCGCGTCTATATTTAGGTTTTATTGGAAGAACTAGTCCCCTGAGAAATGATTTTTTTGCTTCCCAAAAATTTATTTTTCAAAGGTCGTCGAACACATTTTGCCTCTGAGTGTCAGTTATTTCACAACATTGGAAAGCTTGCCTTGGTCCTCCTTTGCCCTTTTTTTCAGAATTTTGTCGGTGCCAATATATTTCGGTCCTTCGCTCCTTTTTTAAAAAATTTTGCTGGTAAACTCCATTATCATTTTTCTTAAATCCCATATAAGCCTTTCCATGTATTCTTAAATCTGCATATTTATTTCTTTTCCATATTTTAGGAATACCTTGGCCTTTACTTTTTCTTTTGTTGCCTCTTCGACCATCGTTTTCGTTATTTAAATCAAGATTTTGTCTCTCCGTTTGTTTTTGTGCTTTTTCATTTTCGAAAAATTCACGATCTTCACCCTCTGACGGTTGGTATTCAGACCCAGAATCCTCAAAAGGGTTTTCGGCATCAGATTCGGATGCCTCTTGAACCTCAGTGTTGTCTTGGCTGGACTCTCCATAACAGTTGTTATTCAGAATACTTCTCTCTTGAACGCTAGTTCCAGATTTTAACAGATTTTTGTTCGGTATTATAATTGTGGTAGAATCTTGAACCAAACCTAACTTGACTCAGTTGTCGCTCTCTGTGCTGGAAAAAATAACTTGGTCTGTCATACTCGTCGAAATATTCATGTTCTTTTCAGGACCTGGAGCGTCGGATTTTCCTTCCATTCCTGCTGATTGGAGACACAGTTGTACCATGCTCTAGTTCTCTTTCCTAAATACTTTACATATTACTGAATCCGCAACAAAAAATAATTCGCAATAAATCGTATGTCAAATTAGAGTACCTCGAGTTAAATAGCAATTGCTCTTATGTCAATATATCTGATCAAATAATGATTGTTTATCATTGTTTTATATAGATTCCTACATATAATATTATCTATAAATATGTAACAGTTGAGTACTACTATATTATTCTCATGATTATTTTATATAATTGCTATATTTACACAATATTAAGCTAGCCAATGCAGTATGTGTTATTTCACAAAAAAAATAGTAGACTTTACCTTGGCTAAGTATTTTGGCAAAAACTAGTTTTTGCCACTAAGTATAATAATAAGGAATACTTGGAAGTAGAAAAAAGTCTAAAATATTCTTATTTAAATACAAAAAAAGTTAAAGATAATTTAGCTACTATTTTTTTTTTTTTTTTTTTTTTTTAATACGGACCAAAACCACATTATTATTCAAATATTTTGATTAAATAAGAACTGCTTTCGTTGTTCCTAAAAAAAATTAACATAAAAAAAGGACAAACCAGTTTAAAAATATCTATTAATCAGGATTGACTAAAGGATATTAGAAGAATCTACTTTGTCGAATGCGTCTTTTATTTTAATTTTGCTCTTTAAGTCGATTTTATTTTTCTGGAAATTTTATAAGTTAATTATTTAAGTGCATTTTTTGTTATTATTGTTATTAATTTTTGTTAGCTTAGTAATAGTATTTAAAAATCATATGTATACATTGTACAGTGTGTAAATTATAATTTAATAATATGTATTATATCATGTATATCCTTGGCCAATTACATAGATGTTTTAATATCTGTTGACATAAGACCCCACTTTAAAGTATTAAGCTTTTACTTCCAAAAACGAATGGTTTCGAAGCCCAAATAAACAAAATGAACTATAACATACCTAAGACAGCTAAAATGAACAATTTCTTACCAGGAACATCCAATATGAACGACGCCATACCTGGAACATCCAACTCGGACGATTCCGTACCGAAGGTATCCAATATTGACAGTGTTTTATCGGGGACTTCGAAAGGTACCGAAAATAGAAACATAAAACCTGAATCTCCTTTTTAAAATTGCAGCGTTAGGGACAAATCCGACGAAGAAAGAGACAGCAAACCAAATAATAGCAATATAGGTCTTTGGGACTTGTGGACGGGCGAGTGCCTTTGGGATTCCTGGCGACTTTTTTGATACTCTAATAGAGCATAGTAATCTAAACCAATATGAAGATGTCGCACCTCTAAATCTAAAGTGACACAACTCAAAAATTGAAGATTTTTAGTTTTAATCATAAAGTGACTCTAAATAGCGCCTTCTATCACATGACGCTTGACGTTAGACTGACTCGCTTCTCCCGAATTACAGAAACCTAGTTACTGACACAAATTAGATCGCTTCTTTAATACTAAAAAGTGACGTTGAAAAGAGACGTTGTGAGAAACTCTGTTTGTGTCGCTTTATTACGTAAATCTAAGGTAAATATTAAACTTTATTTTAATAGAAATAAGACATAGTTGGTTTAATGACAAATTGCCATTAAAAACTCTATGAACAACTTTAAGATATACCAGTTTATTATTGTAATGAATGAAAAATGGGGTAATATTTTTTGGAGTTAAGTTATTTTTGATTACCCGATGACAGAAACGCGGAGAGCCCATTAGTTTTTAGAAGATATATTGCTTTGGTGTTTCTAAAATCCTTCGGTATAAAGCCACACCAAGGAAGAATTTCACATCCCCTTACAGATGTAAGATACGATAATAGTGGACATTTGATTGTATATTACGAAACTGATCGCCGCTGTGCATTTTGTGAAAAAAAAAGCAACTTTATCTGCATAAAATGTAACGCGGCTTTGCATCCAAAAATATGTTTTTACAATTACCATACTGCATGAATTTACTTTAATTCAAGTTTACTTTAACTTGTCTTAATGCGCAGCATCTCCTATAAGGGACTGTTCTAAACTCAAAAACCAAACAATAAAATTATGTTTCAAGTAATATTGTATGTTATTAAAATCCTTTCCTTTATAAAAACAAGTAAGAAATGCCAAACTTTAACCAAAAATAACTTTGCCCACTATTGAGTTAATTCCGTTGAAGAAGCAACAGTGTTGCGAAACATGTCGAGTTTGTAAATATAACTTAAAATAAACATTGTGGAAAGTTTGAAAATTATTTTTCAATTTATTACCTCGGTATAATGGACTTTCACCAAGTAAAAGCCGACTCGATACAAATCAACTATATTATATTTGTGGTACCCTATATAATCTGCAAAGATCTGTAAAAAGAATATTTAAAATTCCTACTACTTGTGTACAGTTATTTTCACATAATATAATTATTCCCTAATAGTTATATTACATATTACCTAGAATTAGCGGCTTGCCCTGTAGGTTAAGAATTTTTGTGCAATGATAAAAATTGCTTTTTTTAAGGTCCTTAATAACATATTAAAATTTGGTTAAATCTCACCGGTCGCCAAAAACCCAAAGTGTACATGGTCATTTGACACTGCTTGGAGGACGTAAAAATGTTTTTTATTAATAAATTCATCTTTAAGTAATTACTGACTACTAGCTAAGTCAACTTTTGCAGCCCTAGATCTTTATAAAATTTAAAAATATTTTTTGATGCTCCATCCAAATTAAGACGCCATAAAAATTAAGTTAGCAAGAAAAAGTTTGTCGGTAAAAGTTAACAGCATGTACCCCAGCAGGTAAAATTTGGGATTTGCCGAATAAGATATCGTAGGAGCCGTGTGGAATATCAATTTTCTTGTCTTATTGGGAAATGTCACGATAATAAAAAATCTCAAAAGTGAAAACATCTAAAGTTTTTTTTTTTGGTTAACTTGATAGAGGTTCGAAAGTTACAACGAACTTAATTATTTATCGGTCTAATCGAAATAGTAAACCTTGTTTTATAAAAAAACAAGAGTTATAAAAATGTTTATTTAATATATTATTTAAATACAGAATCAAAGAAGTTTAGCAATGGTAATTAGGTTATATTTAGATTTATGAATTTTAAGTTTTTTATACTTTGAAAACAATGACTAATTAGCCACCGAAACTTTGATAATTTTTTGTTTTTTTTTAAACGCTTTCGTTATGATCTTTCAGGCCATTCTGCAAATTCGAAAAGTTTAATTAACTCTACGTATATAAGTTTATAGCCAGGAGTCTAGGGCTATTTGTATATTGCAAAAAACCTTTTGCCCATACTGAGATTATAAAATGTATAATACATTTATTCGAAAAGATCTTTTAAAATAGATCAAATAATTTTATTTAAACGATACTGTCTTATCCGCAGTTATTAACTAAACAACTTTAAAACACTTTAACTGCCATGCTGATTTGGAGAAAAAATGTACCGGGTCACGTGGGCCAAAACATTTTTTTTAGCCTTAAGAGGATTCATACCTGCTGTTTACAAGCTATTTTGTTTTAAAGAATGGCACCAAAACTAACGAACGAAATTAAACAAAATTTTGGAAATATATTCTAATTATATCGACAAATGAGGGAAAGGTATTGAGAAGTACCAATTAAAAAAAAAATTGGTTTTGTTATTGTGTAATATTTATTTTTTTAAAATACTTTCCCTCATTGTTTACCATTTTCCCCATAATTTATGAAGAGACCAAAATTTAAAATAAACCCCTAGTTTTTTGTCAAACTTTTAAATTTCGTAATTAATAAATTTTTGAAAAAAAAAACGAAACCTTTTGATTTTGAAAACATCTTGGCAACGCAGCAACCCTCATAGGATGTCGACATGTGGCAGGTGGCATGGGAAGCGATATCATGTCTATTTTTAGCAGATTAAAATAATATTTTTTATTATTAGCGTGCCTGTTAATTTGATTTGCCTTTCGAAGATGGGACGGACTAAAAATAAAGAAAATGAATGTGGTAGAAAACGATTATGTCTGTCAACTAGTCGGAAAAATAGACGACTTGCTATGAAAAAACGGTAAGTAGGATATTATCGTTATGAAAGGTTTATAATTAGGGTTGCCATAATTTATTAGAGTAATGTCCGGACGGTCCATCAGATCCTAGGATAAATAGCAGCGATTGTGAAACGCGTGCACGAAATTTTTTCTGCTATTTTACCTAACTGAAATGGTTGTAGAAATTAGACAAACTAACGGCCGAGTGATGATCGCGTTGTTAAATTTAGCAATGGACTTAGCAATTGTTAAAAGTTAACAACGGTTTAGAATGTTTAACAAAACGTCATTGTCAGTGTTATTCAATGATTTTGGTAGGCAACCTGTCAAAATCTGACATTTTGTTAAATATTCTAAACCATTGTTAACTTTTAACAATTGCTAAGTCCATTGCTAAATTTAACAATGCGATCATCACTCGGCCATAAAAGTAAAACTACTCCGGGCGCATTTACGAGTCCTGACAAAAGTCCGGACATGGTTAATAAATCCAGACGTATGGCAAGCCCATTTATAATATGATTTTTCGACTACCATTACTACTATAAGTAAAATACAAAAATTAATTTTCAGGAAACAAAATATTGGATCAACAAAGTATAACCATAGTTTTAGCAGTGCTATGCAGGCGAACAGGTAAAATAGTTATTTTTGTATCTAGGGTGCGAAATACTACTTTGGTGATCGAGAACAAAAATTTATTGACGAGACGCAGCCGAGTGGAAAAATTGTTGGAGATGACCAAATAATTTCGCACACGAGTTACAAACAATATTTTTTCTACAACGACTTTAATTTTATTGAAGTAAAACCATAAAACGATATTTCTTTTTATAATATTTAAGGCAAATCAATTTTTAAAAACTTATTAGTCGAATCTGTCCCAGTTATAACTACGGAAACCAACATGTTTGCACCCTAATGTGCAAAATATTTTGCACACGGAGTCATGGTAACGTAAAAAATTATGCCAATGAACACTGATGTTAATGTGCAAACCTTGTTATTTTTTGACGGTTGCAGAAAAATACATTTTTCTGAAAGGTGTAATCTGATTTATATGTACCTACTTTATCTCACTATTTATAAATTTACTTTTTAGTTCAGATAGTCCCGTAACTGCTCATCGATATATCGATGAAGCAGATATTGTGACAGCAGACAGGGAGAGAACAAATATCATAAAGTAAGTTTAAGTCGATTTATATAATTTCCTTTTTATCCCATATATGGTACACAGTAAAACAATGCATTTCTTGGGTAATAATATTGCGATTTGGTTAAACTTAGCTTAGTTCAAACATTGATCATTACGGAGATACAGGGTGTCCAAGTGAACACTTTATTTATGATTTTTTAAGATAACTTTTTTGCAGAAAGCGTTCCCACCAGCACTCTGGGTATATAGAAACAAGTGTAACGGTTTTGAGCCTTCTTCAATCTGCAGTTTTTTTGTGTACCATTATATGGATACCCTGTATAATGTCCGAGAAAAATTTAAAAGTCTTCTTCGTAATTACTACATTTTATTTTGGTTGTTGTGCGAAGCCTGATATGGAAGGAAAACGACTCTTTGACGTAAAACATTTATTTAAACAAATATTAAATGGTGAAATGCACGAGCCATTTGGCTGCTCCGTTATTAACATATAAATTATCAGCGACTGCGTTTACGTAATAACTTACAATGCCAAAGGGTTTTTCCCTTGGGGTTTGACGATGTTCAAAACCTCAATCGACTTCCCACAGGAATTGGAGGATGTTTCAATAAGGACTATTTTCTACCAAATTCCTTTTCAGAAGTGGTGTAGGTTACACGGGCAACAAAGAGACCAAATTGTTTTTTAGAGTTAAAGAACACAAAAACATACCAGAAAGAGGTGAAACGTGTCGAATCAGGGATTGCCGTTTCCCCCGCCTTGGTCAAAACAACACCTGCATTACAAATTTTGGTCGGAAGGCAAAAATCTTAATTTATAAAAAAAGCCACTGAAGAAAAGAAAATTCAAAGAAGCGTAATAATTGTAAACAACAAAAGGGTATTTAAAGCCTAGGATTCGAAAATTTCGAAAAATCTGGCAGCCGTTGCTGAACCGTGAAAAGTCGGTCAAGCTTCGGTAAACAAGGGATAGTATATAAGTCGTAGCTTTTAGGAATAGTTTTTAGTTATCACTTGAAAACGGTTGGAGATCATCACTAACCGAAACGTTGTGTAACAATTAACAAATAAAGACAATGGAAGTCCAAGATTCTAGTGTTATTGAAGCCAAATGTGTTTGATTCAAAAAATTATTACCAATGAAGACCCAATGGAAAGTAAAGTTGACGTATATACCTCAATGGTTTTGGGATCGATTAATATTGGAATAGGATATTCCCAAAGTAATGAATTAGCTGCCTCCCTAAATATGCCGTTTATGTCTGCTAATACATTTAATAAATATCACACAAAAGTGGCACATTTAGTTAGAGAATCTGCTTGGAAAAGCATGGAAGAAGCCGCAGCCGAGGAAGCAAACCTTGCAATAGCAGAAGGTGAGGTCGATGTTGATGGACTACTTTGCATAACCGTAGTAACGGATGGAGCATGGGCAAAATGGTCCTATAACGTAAATTATAATGCTTCGTCTGGCGTAGTATGTAAAAACAATTGGCAATAATTAGTTATTAAACATATAGGTACTAACATAAATTAAAAAAGGGGACGAGAATGATGCATATATTGATTATTTATAGTATTATAAATCATCGGTAGATTCACTTGACCTATATTTTCAATTTTGCCGTTATTTTAATTTTAATACAACTTCTACAAAATTTATAGGCTTCTATTATTGGGTACAAAACCGGGAAAATCCTATTCCTTGGTGTAAGGAACAAATACTGTTCCCTTTGCTCATGGTACGAAAATAAAAGCAAAGATATTCCAACATCAGTGCTTTGAAACTGGTGTGGTACATCCACATCGATGGAAACCGACATAGTAGCTGAGGGTTTCAGAAGAAGTGTGGAATTATACAATATTAAATACACAAAAATGGTTGGTGATGGAGACTCATTAGTATATAGAAAACTACTTGAAACAAAACCATATGGTAATATGTTAGTCCAAAAGGTGGAATGTAAGAATCATTTATTGCGAAATTTCGCAAAAAAATTTCGGGAAATTTGCATTAAATTATTTATATTAAAAAAAGTTTTTGAAATGTTATATATTAATTATTATCTTTTAGGCAAAAGCCGCAGTAATTCAAAAAATTTGCCGATCCCCTTGGCATTACGAAAAGAAGTTTTAAGCAGATTTATGAGAATCCGAACTGCCATAACAAAAGCTACCAAATACAGAATAAGTAAAGAAACGACGATGGAATAAAAGGTTGAACTTCTAAGAGGTAATATATAATGCACCAGTCACGTGTTTGGTAACACGCTAAATGCAAAGAACTAAAATATTTTAAATGCGAAAAGGAAAATGAAAAAAAATTGATTCCAATTATGCAAGAATGTGGTATCTACGAAGGTATCATCATTGCATTACAAAGGATTATTGATAATTCAACCAGTTTGATCTTAAATATGGACAATAATCTTGCTGAGCACTACAATAAAGTTGTATGCAAATTCGTCGGTGGAAAACGAATCGATTTCTCCAAAAGAGGATCCTATCAAGCGCGGTGTGAGGCAGCCGCGTTATCTTTTAATTCTTGTGGCAATTATTTTCAACATCTTTATACAACTGCAGCTGGTGTAAGTCCTCAAGGTTTCATTAAAAGATATGGAGAGAGATCCAAAAAACGTAGGCTTCAATGTAAAAAACGACTGTTTTTAAAGAAAAAAACAAAAAAATCGGGACCAAGTCTTCCAGATAAAGATTATGGCCCTGACGCCCATTATATACCTTTGGATTTAACCAGTGACATCTACATACAAAAAGGAAAACGATTTTTACAACAACTAAAGAAAACTCCTGAGGAAATAAAGGAAATTGAAAAATGTACAATCGGCCAGGGCTCTAATCCAAAATGGATACAAGAGAGGGCTCTTAGAATAACGGCCTCAAATTTCGGAAAAATTTGTAAGATGTCAAAAACATCGCCTATTTGTACTGTTAAAGCGTTACTATATGGCGGATTTGCTGGAAATAAAGCCACAAAATACGACAATGATAGGAATCGCGGACCATTTTGGATTTCAAAAGTTACATAACGTCTCAATTTCTCAATGTGGACTTTTATAGACCATAATCATTTTTATTTAGCTGCAAGCCCGGACGGATCTGTTGGCGATCATGAATTAATAGAAATTAAATGCCCTTACTTAATTGCCAAAATGAACCCAAAAGATGCTATAGAACAGGGAAAAATTAATTTTGCCACTATGGTAAATGGCTAACTAAAATTAAAAAGGAATCATAATTATTATTATCAAGTACAAGGCCAATTAGCAATAGCTAATAAACAATCTTGCTATTTTATTATATGGAGTCCTTTTGGCATGTTGATTGAAGAGGTAAAAGATAAATGTCACATATTATACCTAAAACAATTTCGAATTGTCTTTCATTTGGTTTTTTTTTCAGATAAAACGCGACGAAGCCTTTTGGCAAAATGAAATGTTGCCTAAATTACGATTTTTTTATGAAAATTTTATGTTGCCTGAATTGGTTGATCCGCTATTCCCAAAATCCCTACCCATTAGAGACATTATATGTAAAGGAAAAGTTTCTAATCTAATTATCTAATCTAATACATATATAAAAGGAAACTGTGTGTTTGTATGTCCATCGTTTTCTTCATAACTACCCACTGCCACCCACTAATAATTATTGTGGTAGGTAGCCCTAGGTCGGCACTTAGGGGAGTTTGGTCGCGGTGGGTGGAAGTGGTTGGTTGTGGGTGGCGAAAATGTAAAAAAATATATATCTGTTCTTCTCTAACTCATGTAAACTTCTAGAAAGTTTTGAAAATTTCTGAAATGATCTAGAAAGTTCCAAAAATGTGTGCAACTGTTAAAATCGATCCGAATAGTTTAGAAAGTTTTAACTTTTTTGAATTGCAAAATATGGTTGGTCACATTTTCAAATAGCTTGACAGAATCGTGCCAAAATTTAGGAGCATACTGTGTGAAATATGAGCTTTTAAATGATGTATCGTAAGCCGTATGTACCATTAAAAAAATGTCGATGGCGTCACATTTTTTTCAACTGTCAGTAAAAATATAAATATTTAATTAAGTTCTAAAGTAGGAATAAATAATTAAATTAACCTTTGAGTGTTTCCCATAAAAAATAAGAGCTAACGTAAATAATAATGGAAATTCATACCTTACGCTGTATAACTGTAATAAAAATAACAAAAATCAATTAAAAAAGCCTTTTGTTACACATGCTTGTTATTGTTTGTTATTTATAAAAACCTATATGTAAAAAATACCCAAAGCCGGCCCTGGTCAGAAATAATCGTCTGTTGCGGTTGGCATAGCGACCGTACATTGTTGCCAGTGGTCACCACACGGTCTGTTGTTCGTTTATTACCGTCGAAGCACGATTTGAATTTGATCAGCTGATGATGAATGCTCTTAAGCACTTTATATGTATTTGTTTTAAGTAAAAGCCATAAAACAAAATGTGTTTTGTTTTTTTTTTGAAAAAATGCCGTGTCCACAAATGGTACACAAGGCTTAGCATTGCGATATTTTTACTAATGCCAAGTCACTGGCCATGCGTACAATATATGGGCACTCAAGGACAAATGATGTCGAATTTATTTCAGGCGGGGAGCGTACGCACTACGCAGCGAATGTTTTAGTTTGTTGCGGACTGCCGAAGGCAAGGTATATGGTCGGCTTTACGATTCAAAACCATTATTATGGCGCGCAATAGAAGAGCACTAAATTCTTTTGAGTTGCAATTAGAAGGGAAAATGCAGCCGCTGAATTAGATAATTATGAAAACATGAATGATGATTTTTCTGATTATTCAGATTTGGACCCTACGTATGAACAAACAGAAGCCACATGCTCGAGTGAATCTGATAGCGAACCGTTAGCGAAAAAAAGAATAATGTCTATGAAAGGTTTGAATACCAAAAGGTAAATAAAATGTTAGATTTTTATCTGTTCTTAATTTAAGGAAATATAACACCCACAACGGCTAAACGAAAAACTAATACCTCTGTAGGTCCATCTCGTGATACTTCAGTTTTTGGTTCTACATATGAAGTAGAAAATATATATGAAGATGTAGCGTGCAAGAGTAAATCCGTTAGCGAGCAAACAGAACATTTCCAAGAAAGGTTTGTTACATCAGACAGCTCTTTGACACAGGATAATGATTTATTGACAGATACAGTCCAGCTAGAAGAAAACACCTTTCAAGACTCAGATTGGGGACCAGTTACGGGAAATTTTGCAACTTTTGAACTTCCTTACAATCTTGGCATCCCTGGAGATTTGAAAAACGAAATGGCAGGTAAAAATGAATTGTCATTCTTTGAAATGTTTGTCTCTGAAGATGTTATAGATATGATTGTGACTCAAACAAATATAAACGCAGAGCAACAAATAGTAAACGAAACAATTACTAAAGATTCACGTTTAAATTCATGAAAAGAGACTAACTACAATGAAATTCGTACATTCATAGCGTTTCTAATTTGGATGGGACTCGACTCAAAGCCATCATTACCTGATTACTGGCGCAGAATTCCATTATATAGAAGTGACATTAATTAGAAATGTACTATATATATAATTATATGCCCCGAAATCGATTCGAATTGCTCTTACGAATGTTTCACTTGGCGAACAATGACGAGTGTCCTGAAAATGACAGACTTCATAAGGTTCAAAGTCTTGTCGATAAAATGAACGATAATTTTTATCGTTGTATGGTTCCAGAGTCATCTACCTGCATTGATGAGACGATGATCCTGTTTAGAGGCAAGCTGTCGTTTAGGCAGTACATAAAAGGAAAGCGTCACAAATTTGGAATAAACTTTTTAAAATTTGTTTGCCAGAGAGGCTATACAAATAAAGTAAAAATATATTGCGGTAGAGAAAAAATTAATGGACAACCGGTTGCAGAAAGGGTAGTTATGGAAATGATTGAACCCTTACTGGATGAAGGAAGAACACTTGTAACGGATAACTGGTATACATCAGTTAACTTAGCTGAAAATTTACAAACTAGAACTACTCATCTTATAGGAACATTGCGCAAGAATCGAAAAAATCTTCCTAAAGATGTCGTGGGAGCCAAACTCAAGAAGGGAGAGATCGTTGCCAAACAAAATAAAAATAAAGTGGCAGTTATGAAATGGCAAGACAAAAGAGAGGTGCTTTTTTTGTTAACAAAACATAAAGATGATATGATAGAGGTAACGCACAGAGAAGGCCCCAAAAGAAAGCCAGCCGCAATTATCGAGTATAATAATGCTAAATCATTTGTGGACACGTCGGATCAGATGACAGCTTACTCTAACTCATTACGAAAATCTGTCAAATGGTACAGGAAAGTGGCATTTAGTTGATAACTGGCACTTCAGTGGTAAATTCTTTGATTATTTTTAATTCAATCAACCAAAGGAAAATGTCAGTTACAAAGTTCAAAGAGAATGTCTGCCTGCAACTTCTACAGACTTGCAACCCACCCCTTCCTGTACAAGTTCAACAAAAACATGAGCTTACTCAAAATGCTCTAAACAAAAGAGGCAGATGCGCGATTTGTTATAAAAGAAACTCCGAACTACACGGTAGAAATTATGCTGTTAAGAACAGAAAACGAGTTCTTTTTTGTCTGTAATGGATGTGAAGGAAACCCATTTATGTGTTTAGACTGTTTGTTTATCAACCATGTTTTCACAAAGAAAATCTAAAGAAAAAATCGATAATAACACATGCCTTTAGTTACTTTTCTATTAAAAAATACCTTATTTTTGCTTATGTACTCTGTATTTTCTTTAAAAAAGTTGAAAAAATAAATGTTAATTTTAAGCTTATTGTATTATTTGCCATGCATCTAAAAACTAAAAAAAATCCAGGCCAATTTATTGTAGTATAGTGTGCAAAATTTGTTGGACTAATCCGCACCAATAACTGTATGGTTAACTGAAAAACATTGCGTAAAGCGTGGCATCATAAACGCACATTCTAAGGTTCTGCTTAGCGATGAATGAACCTCTGTACTCGAAACAATAAAATCCACCAAAACTTGGGAAAATAGTTACTACAGATACTATTTTGTCGTAAAGCGTGGCTGTCAAGATTCTTTCTGTTTCATTTACTTGATAGTATATTGTGATTAAATTTTACTTAATTTATTTCTAAAATTACATCAAAATAAGCTTTACTTTTGTATAATACTGTGAGTAATATTTGTTATATTTATTACTATAAAGTAAAACACAGAAAAGTAATGATGTCAAAATACTATTTTTATCTAGTTCTTTACTTCGTGTTATTATCTTTTAATGTGCATATTGATTTAGTGAAAATTTATAGACTTTTTAAACATTGGTTTTGTTAGTTTTATAATATCTCTAGGTTAAAATACTTTTTTATACTTAGTGTTAGTGGCGTTCCATAATTTGTCTTTATAAATTTTTTGTTGTAATTATATCGGGCTTTACCAGTAGTGATAATTCACAAAAACAATGATTCGGCCGTGGGAGCAAAATCTTCATGAATACTGGAGGTCATGGGAGGAAAACTGTCGTGAATGTGTCGATCCTGGTTATAAAAACCAATCTGTTGAATCCACAGATACAGATTTAAGCAGCGATCTAGAGGGTCTGTCACCAAAAATTATCAAAACTATTTTTAAACTACCAAGCAAAACAAATTTGCTCTAATGTCTATAATAACCTTATGCAAGATCCCATACACATAGGAGATAGCAAATCTAAAGTCCTAAAAAAGTGTCCAAGTTAACAGAGGTTTCTTACAGTACTTTATGTCGGCTTGTAAATACAGCAAACAAACAGAGGAAAAGGCGATCGGACAAAGGCAAATTTAAAGTTTTGGACTTGGCTACAACCAAACTATTAAGAGACTTAATATATTAAAGGTATAAAAATAATGAAGTTCCTGATATAGAAATTTTATCACAGAAGCTTACAGAACTTAAAAACCTTTTTCAGAAAGCACTTTACGGCGGAGTCTTAAAAAACTGGGTTTTAAATTTAAAATTATTAATAAGCTTGCTGCGATAACGGAAAGTCGAAGAATAGTAAGGTGGCGACTTGAATATTTAGAAAAAAAAAGCAATTTAGAGAAAAAGAAAAACAAATATATTATTTGGACGAATCTTAGTATGATACCCACGACACTGCGAAAAAAGGTTGGAGTGATGATTCCAGCAGGTGTCAGCTAAAAGATGTACCTCCAAATAAAGGATCCCGTATGGTTATTTTACATTGTGGCTCTACGGATGGTTGGGTTCAAAATGGACTTAAATTGTGCGACAAAAAGTTGGAGGAATGCAATGTGGATTATCACAAAAATATGGAGTCAAATATTTTTCAGGAGTTGGTTAAAAAATCTCTAATTCCCAATATAAACCTAAAAGTGTAATCGTTTTAGATAATACCGCCTACCATTCAAGACAAGCACACAAAATACCAAATACCTCTAAGAAACAGGAAATTCAAAAATTTCTTCATAAAAATTACTTATACTTTGAAGAAACGTATACAAAGAAGAAATTGTTGAAGGTACTTTATACTAAAAAATGGGAAAAGCAGTATGTAATCGACATCATAGCCCACAAACATGGCCATACCATAATAAGATTACCACCTTTTTTTACATTTTTAATCCTATTGAACTTATATGGGCTCAACTAAAAATGAGAACCGGAGGAAAAATGTGTTTCCAAAATTTGACACAAAAGTATTAGAACTTATTAAGGAAAAAATTGTAAATATTAAGAAAGAAGACTGGACCAATGCAATAAAAAAGTAAATAATTTTGAAGAAGAATATAGAAAACTAGGACCAATTGTTTTGAACGGAGGTGAAAAATTCGTAATTAATTTAGCCGAGGAATCAGAAGATGAAACAGAGGTTTCTTCAGATGAAAGCTTTGAGGTACCTTCCAGGTAAGTTCACATTTTTGATAAATATAATTTTAACTAGATTTAAATATTTCTTTTCCAAATACTTAATAAAAATTAATAAATTAGATGAATCCGAGCCTGGCGGCTGTTTGCGATCGCACGTCGGCGTCGGTGCGATTGTCGGCGTTTAAAACTTTTTTTATTGAGTTTTTTAAAATGTAAACAATATCACTTATAGGTGACGGCGTCTACGAGTATATATTTGACCAATCAAATATGTCTATTTGCGTCTGCGCAAAACGAACGTGTCATATTTAAAAATAATTAAAAATGGATGATGGATTGCTAATCGAACAAGTGTCTGGGTTTTCAATAGGTGTGATTTTTGGTCAAAGACGTAAGTTTAATTATATCATTTTTTATGAATTTGTTGCAACGAGTCCATGTATAAACATGATTGAATGGCAATATCAATCTTTAAATTTTCTTACAGCTGAACTTTGTGAACAGCGTTGGAATGTTTTGCGGGCTAAATATGTTAAGCTTAAGGGAGAGGCTAAAATGCAGTCCTCTGTCGCTGGAGCATATACAATTTCTTGGCCCCATTACGAAGCAATGGGATTCCTAGATGCTTATTTAACCACTAGGAGGTAAGTACATTGTTTAAGACTTTTAATTATTACTAAAGCTCAGTTTTTAAACTGATAGAGAAATTTATCTAAAGGATACCTTTCACAACTGCAATTAGAGATTAGGTAGGTATCCTTTAGATAAAATTAGTTACCTACAGCCTAATTATAGTAATACATTGAGACACTGTTTTTTGTTATAGAACGACATCAAACTACCCAAAAACGTAGTCTACAAGCCCATTATGGGATACGATGTCTATTATAACAGATTTTGATGAAGAATTTATTTCTTCTCCACCGACACCGAGTTCACAACAGCCTGTGTTAAAACAGAGACTGTTGGTAACGGAAGAAATTCAAAATCAGTACGTAGATGTAACTCCTTCAACAAGTGGCAGATCATCCGCTCTATTCAGTCCGTCCATACCACGACCAAGACACTCATTTAAAAAAAAAATAATAAAAATAAAAGTACACAGATGACCGTCTTGGAAAAGATCGGGTCATGTTTTAATAAATTTACCAGTTCCATGGGTACACAGTCATCAGAAGATGAAGATTTTGCTTCTGCTATACGTTAAGCAAAAGATTTAAATGATCTGACATTAGGAGAAAAAATAAGATTTTAAAGAAAAATGTATGAAGAATTGGAAGCTATACGCAACAATAGGCATTAGTGATTTTAAAAAATAAATTGTTGTTACAGTACATTTGGTTTTATTTTATACTGACCCAAAAGCCACACAAAAAACTACGTTTTACACGGTTTATTATAAATTTATTTAGGTTTTTATTACATATAAAGTTAAGTATTTAAAATTAAAAAGAGAAATTAAAATGATCCCCCAGAAGAAACTCTGTTATATTGATAATCAAGTGCTCCGACAGGGGATAAGAAATACTCTTTTAAAACTTTTCGCATATTTTGCATCGATCTTAAGGCATTATTTGATCCCATTCTTCCGACGCTTTTTAATTTATTGCTTCCACGCCAACTTTCTTCATGCAATTCCTCATTTTGATGCTCGACGAAAGTAAAGTTTGTTTGGCCTTTTATTGATACGTTGCCGAATCAAGACGGGTAGTCTTTTGGAGGCAACATAAACTTAGTGGCGACCGTGACAGGACTGGCACACATCTTTTTTCTTTCGGTTGCGGGCGGAAGTGTTTTTGCAGTTTTTTGACGGTCGATAAAAAAACCCCGGGGCCGCCCTGTATTTCGAACGAGTGTCGTTTTGAACATTTTTATCGACTGGTATAGTTGTTGCTGATTTATTAAAATGGAAACTAAAAGGAAGGTTAGAAAAGCGGGCCGCACTCCCTTTTAAAAAAAGAAAGCCAATGAAATGGAGAAGAGGTTTAAAAAAAAGCCCTCTAAATATCAGTGAAATTAAGGTAAATTTGGGAAAACCAAAAATTTTTTGCCCCTTTAAAAGAGATGAATAGTGAGATTTATACTGCTATGATCGAGGAGGATGTCTCTGAGGAGGAATTGCTTAAGGAGGGGGAGACCGGAGGAATAACAAAAAATTTTTGCACTTACATTTAAAATATGATGAGGTGACAAACACTGGAGATGGTGAGTCGCATTAAAATAGTGTTGTAGAGCAGAGCCGTCAGGTAAGCGACAGTTTACTTTCCAAAAAAACTAATTCAAAGATTTTGATGGAAAATAAGGGGAGTGGTTGCCATTCTGGTCACATTCCCAAAAAAAGATACAAAAGGGCCCCCCGGCATTGACCCGGGACAAGATACAATATTTATTACAACAGCCCCAGGAAGCCGTGCTCGCCACCTAGTGGAAAGTTTTCCGTAGAGGAAATTTAAAAGAAAAATTTTTGGGAGAACCTGGTTTTCGGGGACCTACAAATCGAGGTATATATCAGGGAATTACTTAAATTAATTTTAAACAATGCCATTTCTGTTAATAAGTTTGATATAGCTACACTTTTATGATAAGTTAGAGACCCAAATGCGGGGTTAAAAATTTTTGGGGTTAGTTCAGACAAATGTGCAGCTATTTTTTATCCCTAATAGAATCATGCTTGCCGGAGGATATTTTATTCGCCGCAGATTTCTGATTTTAAATTTCCCCAAAGAAAATTTTGAAGGGGGCCATGAGCATCCAAAAATGGAAGAGAATTAAAAAAAGTCTCATTTTTTTTTTAAAAAATGAATGGGGAGAACGATCAGAGAATTAAATTAGCAAGGGGAGGGGTTGGGTTTTAAAAAACCTGCTGTCAGCCAAAAGGAATCAGGGCGCAGGGGGTAACATCAAAGTATAGGTTAGAGTCGGGTTCCCACAGCAGCAGGTTTAATTAATGTCAACTTTGTTGCGCAAAAATGCCTTTTTGGGGGGGGGGTCATAATCCTCAAATTGTTTCAAGGCACAACAGTTTTCATTTGACAAGAAAAATAATTTTGAGTGAAAAGAATGCATGTTTTTTTGTTTAAAGCTAGGGCATCAAGAAAAAAAATGGGGGGGCTTTAAAATTTTATTATTTGTAGTAAGCAGCTTTTCCCCCTTGATGTGTCCAAATTTAGAAAATAAGCTACAGTTAAAAACCTTGAGTCACCCCAAGTTGTTGACAGACAGGTATCACGGGAGTTGGAAAATAGTTCTAATAATAGTCTTGTTTTTATAGACTTTAAGGGTTGAAGTGGGGGCCCCAAAAAGGTAGTTTTTTTTTTAAGGGATTGATAGAAAATGGCCCCCAAAAGGTTTAAAAATTACAGTCATCAGCGAAAGTTTTGGGTTGTGTCAAAATATAAAAAAAAAAATTTTCATTGTTTTTTTGGGGGGGTTTTTTGCAAAAAAAACTCATTGTTGTTATAATGTTAAATTTAAAAGGGTGATTTTTTTTAGTAAAAAAATTTTTTTTACCAGCCTGTGATATGTTCAAATATTCCCCCCGTGTTTAAGGGTTATTGGGGCCCAAAGAGTTAAATTAAGGGGTATAGAGTTATCAGACCAGTTTTGCAGTTTAAAGACGAGTCAAATTGACATGGATAGGCCAGATATAGCAGGTATTCTCTATACGGGTAAAAAAGGATAGGGGTTTCCTGTGGGTTAGTAAGTTGAAAAAATTTTTTGGGGGGCACTGATGGGTAAGGCTCCAGTTTCTAAGGTTACGAGTCATTCTATGACTAATATTTCACTTTTTTGGGGAAAATGTTTTTTTACCTCAACTGTGGGACATGGATAATTTTGGGGGTTTGGGACCCAGTTGAGAGGAAATCAAAAAAAAGAGGTAGCTTTTTACAAATTCACATTTTTGGAAACCATCAAAGTTAACAGTGAGGGTCGATATGAGGTTCGGTTTTCCCTTTGGGTTTGAGGGTTCCCCCCCTTGCCTGGGGTTTTACGGGGTTCTAAGTCTAGGTGGCAACGTACTATTAGTAAGTTAAAAGGGGGGCAATTTGTATTCTGATTATAATGACATTTTTAAATGGCTTTTCTGACCAGATTATTGAGGAGGTGGTCGAGGAAGTTCCTGTCAAGGAGAATGTGTTTTTAAGCCACATCGAGCAGTAGTAAAATAGGGCAGCACTATCGTATTCCCATTCAGGTACTTAGGGGGAAAAGCGCGACGGGGGACCCAAATGTATATATAGCGATAACGGTACCAATTTTGTAGGTACAGAAAAACTGTTTTCAGAGACTTGATTGGAATAGTATTACCACGTTTTGTAGGGAGATAGAATTTCATGGTGTTTTAACCCCCCCCTCTGCTAGTTGGTGGGGCGGCTTCTGGGAACGGATGGGGAGTTTTAAAGCAGATTTTATAAAAGGTCCTTTTGGGCCTGCTTGTCTGAACTATGAAGATTTGGTCACTTTTTTTTTGATTGTGAAGAAATTTATAAATAAGAGACCCCAGATGTATCCAGCGGGGCCCAATGATCTGGCTCCTCTGACGCCTATGATGTTTTTAACAGAAATTACTGGTTCAGATGTCCCGGGGTTTTGATATGGTTGATTCACAGGCACTTTGCAAAAGAGTTTTGCATAAACAGAAACCCGAGAGGACCTTTTAGCGAGATTCAGATTTGGGGGATTTGGGTCAGTTGAAAGCTTGGGGGTTTTAAAAGCCTGGCACCAACTTTGGGAGAAGTAGTGTTTTTTGGGGAAAAGACCTAGATAAAGTATCCAGTGGCCAGGGGGGGCGTGAGTGAATTAATTCCTGGGGAAAAGGTGGACAGATTTGACTTGGGGGTGACTACAGCAAGAGGATCTTGTTAAGGCCAGTACAGGCTTGTACCCAATTTTGGGGGTGCTGGGGGCCCGGTATTGTTGCTGAAAGTCTTACACCATCGTCATCAACTGGATAAATCGGACTATGATGCAGACCATTCTCAGACTGCCGAGAAAAGGGGAAATGCGGGGTTGCGTTCCCCAGTCCGAGATAATCAACCCCTGAAAGAGCGTACTTCACGCAGGGGGATCAATTAAAGTGCCGAGGAGTTTTTTTAAAGGGTCTTTTTTGATGTATTGGGGGTTTAATCTAAGTTTAAGTTTAGTTTAGGTTTTATGGCATTCTAGCAAGAATTTTAATGTTTATATGTAGAAGGACTAGGATGTTTTTTATTAGGTGAGTCACTTTTTTTAAATTTTAAATGTGACTCAGGTGGGGGGGTGTCAGAGCCATCAATTTTGAGAATCGACCCCCCCCGCGATTTTGGGTTAGAATAACGTCCCGCCTGGGTCAGCTGTTTTGGGGTGGTATGTGGGTTACGCCCCCCCGCGTCAAAAAAAAATGCCACCGAA